>VDFB02033832.1:117924-137007 GCA_007258455.2 Sequoia sempervirens | reverse complement strand
TGTAACCACATAAGTCAAATATAATTCTATCAAGAAATTAATATCAAATAGATAATATAATGAAGTAACTTATACATTTCAATGTCATTGATCTTCTTCTTCATCCAACTTTTTGTCTGTATCATCTGATCTAGATTCAACATTGTAAGGATTGGTTATATCATCATCATTGTCATCAATATTAGTTTCGATAATGTCATCATCCACAAAGATGCCATCTTCATGAACATTAACTCCTACATCATCATCATCTAGTTCCTCCTCTTTGACATCTTCGTCAGGGACATCATCAACTAACCGTTGATCCTGATCATCATCTACATCATCTTCTAGTTCTTCGGTATCTTCTTCTTCACCACATTATACTTTCTTGACCTTCCTCTTGGATCATGTCTAACAATGATGACCAACCCCCATTTACCGGAACCTCTGAAGTAAAATACACTGCTCACATTATTGCGGAAGAACATAGGGCTCATTCTAGCTGGCTCAATCAACCTTGTATTAACCATGGTAATCCATTATCATGTTCAATAAAATTATCTGGAATCATTTTCATTCAATTATAGCCTATACCATGGGGCCAGGCGAACAAAATTAATCGAGAAGGACTTAAAGTCACACTCCAGTATATCATCCAAAATTCCCATAGTATCAATTTTGAGACTTAGGATGTATGTGGATTTCTAGATGAAACATTAGTCACTGAAAGACTAAGGATTATACCCGGAATCACAAGTTTTCTTCATGTCATCCAAAATTTGATTTGAAATTTACAACCATTGCACCACATGGCCTTGTATGGTGTTTCCACACAATATGTCAAACATGTAAAAATTATTGCAATATTGTTAGTTGATAAACATATTTATTCTTGGCGAATGTATGTAAAAAACAATCTCAAGATACATATACATCAATATACTTGAAAATAATTAAATAATATGGGTGATTAATATATTTATACGTACCTGTTTATCTCTTAAACCATATGCTAAATCAATTTCCCTTTGTGTAACATTGAAATTTCCATTACGATGAGCTTCTTTAACCAATGACATCGTTCAATCCATACCGTCATCTAATCAAGATTGTTGGCGATGTACAAATGTAGTGCATCCCACTCTCGACCAACTATACCAAAATAAATTTAAATTCACAAACGACGTATAATTAGTTAAATACCATAGTACACAACCTTAATTTATAATTGATGTATATTGAAGATTAAAAATTAAATAAGTACAATATACATAAAAGCCATATGTAAAATGCATTCCAATTAATCTCCATGACCATCTTATAATTACCTCTCACTTTCCTCAATTTACCTTTCCCCAACAGGTACTCCCCTTCGAATTTGTTAATGGAGTTGGGATCCCAAATGCAATCTAAATGGATCTTTGCTACAAAATTTGGAAGATATTCACTAATGTACACCATGGTCTAGTATACCATATATCCTTCCACTATAGAACCCTCAGGATGTGCTCTTTGTCTAACTAAAGCCTTCAAAAATTTCAAGTGTCTCTCAACCATCCACATTGACTTTGTGTGTACAGGTCCACACAATTCAATCTCCTCAACTTGGTGTATGAGGTAGTGTTCTTGTGCATTGAAAAATATTGAAGGTAGACACTTTTGCATTTCATAGATTAGACAAGGAATTTTTCTCTTCCAATAATTTATATCTTCTTTATGGATTTCTTTAGATGATAGCCATCTACAAGTGATTCAAGGTGCAAATATATTAACGATATTTAACAAAAATATACAATATATTACATAACAAGTAAAACAAATGGCAATTATAAGATGTATCACCGGTGAATTGAATAAATATCACTACTTACCTCATGTATTTCCAAGATCATATATAACTTGCTTGACATTGTTGTCAAAGTTTTCTGGGAGAGATAGAGGTAGAACATACTGCAACAATTATAAAATGTTCTTTTCATTATTTTTCCAAAAGTAGTAAACACAATACATTGAAAAGAAATTACATCATTATCAGAAGTGTATATAATATACTAGAATAATTACCTTAATGAAGGTATGCGATCATGCATTTTCATCCATTAAATTCACCTTTCTTTGTTATTATATTGTTTATGTTTGTAGTAAATCCTGTGGGAAATCAAATTTTTTGTATGACTTCTTTTATAGCATTGCTTTGCTGCTCTGTTAATAACCAAGGAAGGGCACTTATATTAATTTGGTCTCCATCACTATTCAATTGAATGACACTTTTCATTGCATGATTGGCTTCCTGAATGTCACTACAAATTTTGACAATTTTTTCTTTGTCATGCCTTCCATCCAATATTTTCTATAATATTTCTGTTATATTCTTTCCGATATGCATTGTATCAAATAAATGCAAAATTTGTAGTTGCTCATAGTAGGGCAACCTACTAAATTGTCTGGGATAACTTTTCAGTCCCTGTGGAAGCCGATCATTAATGCCTTGATGACCTTCATGAAGGATATAGGTTAAACAAATTAACAACCACAATCATTGTCAATTACAACATGAGTAAACACAACACAATATAAAAAATATAAATTCAAAACATATCATATATGATAGATAAACAATTTGATCCGATGTATAACCTTGACGATTAATTCTATTATATTCCAACTTCCATAGGTGAGGTGACATTCATCGTGGTTTTGATGTAGTCTCCTCTTTCCCATTGAAAATATGTTTTTCAGTAGTTCGATACTTATGATTTCTATGGAGGAAGTGCCTATACTCATAAAACACCTGCTTTCCTAAACTTGTTGAATGATGAGATTTCATCTTTGGACCACAAATTGGACATGCAAATTTTCCCTTTGTTTGAAGACTTGCAAGATGATATATAATTGGATTAAATATGTCAATTTTTATAATTATATATAATGAATAGATTATTTTAAAAACATTCATGATATCTACTTCATCAAATTAAATATTGTTAAAGTGTAGTCAAACGTTATAACATACCAAAAAAATGTGTTAGCCCTGGGGCATCATGAATTGTCCATACAAGCATTGCATGGAATTGAAATTGTCTTTTGTCCTGTTAGTGCGAGACATCGCCATAGTGGCGCCATTCCATAACTTTATTGACTTGTAGATAAAGGGCTCGTATATACATTGTATCTTTCACTTGGTACTTACCTAGTTGAATGAACATAAACATTACATAATTATTATAACCATTTTACTGCAATATATATAAATTAATGTACATGACTATTGAATGAAAAAAATATAAGTCATTATGCAACAAATAAGATAAATGAGATGCTACTACATTAAAGAAAATTGATGTAAACAAATACCTGGAACAATCATTGACAACATTATGTGCTCCCTCTTTATTGACATCCATGGAGGAAAGTTATTGTTGATAATAAAAACATGCCACACTGAGTAAATAGATCTCAGCTCTCCAAATGGATTGAAACCATCTGCTCCCAATGAAAGCCTGAGATTACAAGGTTCTTCTTTAAAGTGTAGCCATTTTTCCTCCATGTCCCTAAATGTAGAACCATATATAGGAATTCGAAGAATGCCATCTCCACTTCTATTCTGTGCATGGTAATCCATCAATTGTGCTAAGCTTTCACACCTAAATAATCCTCCATGTCCCTAAATGTAGAACCATATATAGGAATTCGAAGAATGCCATCTCCACTTCTATTCTGTGCATGGTAATCCATCAATTGTGCTAAGCTTTCACACCTAAATAATCATTGCATATGTGGAATAATGGGAATATAACGAAGAACCTTGCGAGACACCTTTTTTGTTACTTGATCTATTTGATATCTACTGATATGACATTTCAAGTATTCTGTTGGAAATTCTTATTGTTTATGATATATAATATGATCCTTGAGACATGCATCTATTGCTTGATACTCCATTCCAATATCTTTCATAATGGAACATAAATCTTGGTATGAGCGAGGTAAAATATTTGATGGTGGTAGCAAAAATTCACCAATCAATCTACAACAAAAAATAATTTGTTCATATAAAGAATATTAATGATACATATTTCATCCTTTATTTACTAGTGATGAACTAACAACAATTAAAATAGATGAAAAAAGATGACATTTATGACATACCTTAACATTCGTGAGATTTCTATGTTTGATAAAACATTCATAACCTTAAAGTTCAACAACAATACAATAGAGAGAAGAGTTATTTCAGAGCCTTCATAAAGGGGCTCGTATGCCTTGTCAAGTACAGGTAAATCATGAGCATCATCAAAGTCATCTTGATTATCATGATCAGCTTTGCCACTAAATGTGGCATGGATCAATGTATTCATCATATTCAATTGTGTTTTCTGGCACATGATCATCTTCTTCCATAGGATCATTAACTTCATCTTCGATATTCACAACTCCATGTTCATCCGCTTGCAAAACCACATTCTCCGGCCATGATAATCCATATCATCTGCCCTAGGGCACCCCACCTTTATAATAATGATAGACACAAATAAACCATGATCATGATCAAGTGATTATATATATATATATATATATGTTAAAACAATATAAACATTTACAAATTCAATCAATATAAACACATATAATGAACAACTTACAATGGACGATAATCATGCCCCTTCAATGTGACCATGTTGCCTACAATATTTCTCAGCTGTTGTGATTAAAGTCATCGTCTTTAAGCCCTTGCAATTATTGCAAGGACAATAACATTTTCCATCACCCTTTCTTTTCAATCTAGCCCACAATCTATCAAGTGTCTCTTCATTTTGTTCTGGACTAATATTATCTGACATGATTTTTCTTTACCAAGCTTGACTATTTAGATCTTCAAAAAATATCAAACTCACACTCCAATAATTTTTATTTATAGACAGTAATATAGTCTAATAATTATATTTACACCAAAAAATTTGGCATGCAACCACCCCTGCAAAAGAGAAGATAGTCTAAAGTTAATGACCCCAAAAAACACTTTACAATGCTAATTCCAAAACTTATTAAATTCTGATTTTACTATGATTTCCAACCGTTAAAACTCCTAAAATTAGAATATTGAACTTGATCAAAAAATTCCTACAACAATGGAGGTAGCAAGCTAGTAAGAGCAAGTGACCCATTCCTAAGGAGCAATGAGTTAGAATCATCATTGCCAATGTCAATACGGATTTATCCTTTTAGTTAAAGATGCAATGTGTCACTTCTTATGATGATCTTATCCCTAGGGCCCTCAACATTGAGAGAGCCCTAATAAAAAACAACAGAAGCATTGGTAAGAGCATGATTAGGGTACAAAACCTAGGCCTCCATAGAAACATAAACAATAACTATAGCGGATTAGTGAGGTTGCAATACCAGAAAGATTGAGACATTGTAGGTAATAACAAAATCTTGTAATCTAAAGATTGTAGCCAATAACAAACACACTATGTAGCTTACTGGCATTTGTAAATGCAATCTATGGTAAGAAGAATGAGAGTCACTTGAGATGTGACAGTCAAAAACAGGCTAAGCAGTGACAAGATAATAAAGCTCAAACCTTGCATAGTAAAGTGGAGATTTTAACAGTGAGTTTCCTTACCCCCTTGCTGACCTTAAGGGTTTTTCAAATGCTTTTGGTAGTGTTAGACAAGGCAAATGCAATCAGGGAATGACTGTCCAAATGAAGTAACAGTGGTAATCATAGGTTCAATGTTTCTTCTTAGCCATTAATATTGTATAATGGAGGTAGTGGATTGCATGTTTGAGCAGTGTTTTGAGACTCACCAAAGATGGGAGAATAGTGAATAATACCTTGTGGACTGTGAAGTAGTGTCAATAAAGTTGAAGGATCTTAAGAACTACAATACCATGAAACAATGAGTCCCCTGTAGTAAGTAGGCAGTCTATAGGGCATAGTTTGATTTTATAGAAGGATGCTCATGAAAGGAATCTTCAAGTGATAGTGAGTGAGCTGTTTGAGATTGCAGCTGAGGGTGCAATACCCAGTCTTAAAGGAAGTTAGCAAAGTAGTAAATATGCAAGAAAATTGAATCGTACACAACAAACAATTCACAATGTTATCTTCCATAATGCCTTGAGTTTGAAGACAAAAATCTCATTATATCTTCATGATGAAAGTGGTGAGCTTAATGGTCAATCACTGGCAACCATGATTTTAAAACATGCTATTGTGCTTATGGAGGCAACATTTTAAGCAAGGAAGTGAGTGGTGGTATGGAACAATGGCAGGTATGAAGGACTTGCTTTATATGCATACTATGCTAGCTTAAGACAACATTCTTAGAAGAGATTGAAGGTGGATTATGGAACTCAAGGGTTACCATGAAAAGGATTAAAGCAAATCTGAGATCTATTTAAAAGCCACGGTCATGAAGATATTAAAGATGTCACATGCAAAACCTAGTAGCTGGAGTAATGAATACAGTGCCAAAGAGGATAGTGTGTTGGGGCAGATTTAGGAGATCTCCACATTATCTAATTACAAGGAAATACATCATTTATTTATTTTTTAATTAAAAGAAATCATTCTAAACCCTATATAGGATACATTGATACTTCAAAAGCCTCAAGGAATTTGAGATTATGCAAATATATGTCAAGTAACATTCATAAGGTTTAGAAAATCTTGATCACTCTCTAGAATAGCCCATTAAACATGGGTTGTGCTTGAATGCACTACATAATTGATATAACACAACCACTCTACATATCAACCAGAGTTATAGGCTCTTTATTGCAGCAAAAGGTAATCACTCTTCGATCATGCTATAATTACATCCTATCCTATTAAACTTGAGACAACCTGAATGCACCCAATGATGATTGACACCTACATTATACAACCTGAATTAACTACATTATATAAGTGCCTCCATTTCTATCAAAACATAGCCACATTAAACTTGGGTCACACATGAATGCATCCTGTATTTGTTATAGCACAACTATGCCACATGACCAATACACTTATGGATCACATAATTATAGTCATAAGAATCTGTTCCTCTATTGTGATCTTATGGTGATTCCACACAACAAAATCTGGACATGAAATTCTCAAAACCCTTAACCTCTAAAAATGAAATCTGATGAGATGTTTCTTTAAAATATGATTTTCAAACCTGGAACTACAAATCTAACTTCACAACTGAATTTTGCAAAAAGACAATGACTACCCTCAACCTGGCGATATCTTCTTGAATTTTTTTTGATTTTTCCCAAGAAAATTTCCTTAGTTCTCCACAAACTGTCTCAAGTAGAGCAAAACATTGTCGCAATAAATCAAGTGTGAACTCACTTTTCTTTGTCGACCACAATTTGATTTTTTTTAATTTTTAATGTTTGTCAAAAATTCGACGAAAATAATAGCCGACATTTCGACAAACCCCAGGTTCGTCGAAATTTCGACGAACGTCGGGGATAAACTTTCAAAAAATTGGAAATTACACATCAAATTTTACAAGCACCCGACGAACATCGAATTTTACATATTTCGTAGGACAGTTTCGTCGTATTTTGCATTCAAATGTATTAGTGAATCTATCTTAGTGACCTCCAAGTTAGTATTAATTCATTTTTTGCTTTATATTTCTTTATTTTTATTTGTAATTATAGTTTAAAATTGGATTATATAAAGTAACATTTAGGGTTTTTAATTTTATGGTTTATATTTTTGTTTATTTGAATTGTTGTAATTAGGTTGAATTCTTTAGTTTGTAAATTCTATTTGTAATCATATTCATCAAAATAATGGATACATGTACAATAAAACAAAACTCTAGAACCTAGACCTAAAAACTAAAACCCTAAACCCTAAACTATAAACCCTAAACTGTAAATCATAAACCCTAAACCCTAAACCCTAAACCCTAATGGATTGATGCCTACCATTATAAATGAATGATCACTAAGAATATGAACGGTCACTAGTATTGGAAAAACTAATCCCTAAACTATGGAATTAAATCACCACTACCACTTTCAACCTCTTGTTTGACATAATACTCCCAAAGCCTTATATAGATTCTAAAAATAAGTAGCTATGATATCACAATTCATTTAATCATCAAGATTGTATAACCCTAATGTACATTAAACATGGATTGTCTATGCTAGCTCTTGACAATTCTCTCGTAATAATTTTCCTATACTTTAAAGGTTTAAAAAGTTAGATGGTATATATACATGAACTAAGAATGATAAAAGAGTTAGAAGAAATATAAGGTATAAACCATAACAATAATACCATTTACCAAATTTTATATGCTAGATAACTATGATTAATTTAATTGACTACACATACATATGAAGAACTTTAGTGAACTTTTAAGAAAGTGTTTATTGGAAGTTTGTTTTTCATTGAGGATATTTTTTAGAGTATGGAATATGGAGTTGTTATGGTGTTGTCATTGATGTCAACCCATTAATTGATGTCTTGACCCATTGTATAGATACAAAAGAGCTGGTCTAGATAAGACCAAGTGGTTTGGATGATTTGCTAAGTCCTGAGTGTAGTTTTAGTGGTACAACGAACCAGTTTTGTGGTCCGCACTACTCTGCTATGCAAAATTTTTTCATGTGGTTTTGAGGTGTTCATTGTGTATGTTCAACATGTTCAGATCCAAATTTTCATGGTAGTTTGTCTTTTGTAGTTGAAGATATTGTTGACAAAGTATCAACTAAGTTGTGACAGAGTTAGTGGTGCAAAATGTATGTTGGAATGCTCTGCATTCCACCGCAGATGAATATTATGTTATGCAGATTTATGGAAGTGTTTGTAGATGTCAAAGGTGTGCACATTCCAAGTGGAAAGTGTTTTTTCGGTCCACCATGTCAAGGTGTGGATGAATAATTGCTTCATTCAGATATTAATTCACTAGTTTTTCTATCTGGTGTTGACCTAAGTATTTTGGGGTTGTGCATAGTTGAATTGTGTATGGAGTGGTATTATAGGAGCAATTATAGGTCATTCCAACCTATTTTAATGTGTTACATGTTTTGATTCTATTCACAAGGCATATATGTTAATGTTTTGAGCCGACAAGTTATAATGTGGTGCATGGTACATCTAATTAGGTTGACTTGATTAATGTTTTGGATAGTTGCAATATATATACAATGTTGATTAATCTTGTGAGTGTGTCGATAGAGTGTGTAGAGTGTGTGTGAAAGATCCGGTGTAGAGGGAAGTGCAAATCATAATTGTGGTGAAGTATGCAGTGTGTTAAATTAGTTTTCTGAGCTTTAGGTGAACTGTATCTTTAGCATATTTCAGATGCATTGTCAACAGTTCATCATTGGAAGTGAGTCACCCTTTCTTCTAGTGGAGTAGAACACTTGGCCTCAAGTTTGACTCCTAATAGAAAGCTTGGTGTAGGTGCAACCTTACAATCAGACATGTGGAACTTAGCTAGAAGGTTAAGAGCATACTTGGGATGAGCAAGAGTGATCCTGGAAGAGGATTGCATCATCTTAATCCTGAGAAAGTAATGCAAGAGGCCCAAGTTAGTCATAGTGAACCTTGACTCATGCAAAGAAGATTTGACTCTACCAATGATGGATGATGTACTCCCATAAATGATCAAGTCATCAACATAGAGAACAAGAAGCAAGAGTTATCCTATTGCAAAATGTAGACATTCAAATCTGAGTGGAAAGAGAATCCTGTCAAGAGAAGAAAGGAGTCCATGTTGGCATACCAAACTCGAGGGGCCTATTTGAGGCCATAAAGAGACTTCGTCAATCTACAAACCAAAGAAGAATCCTGAACAAATACTTGTGGTTGCTCCATGTAAATCTCCTCTTCAAGATCTCCATGAAGAAATGCACTCTTTACATCCATCTGATGGACAACACAACCATGAACTATTGTAATGGCAAGATTCAAGTGAATGGAGTTCATCTTAGCAACAAGGGAAAAGGTTTTCATGTAATCAATACCAAGAACCTATGAGAAACCTTTAGCCAAAAGTCATGCTTTGAACTTTTCCACTGTTACATCCACTACATATTTGGTTCGATTGATCCATTTACATTGAACCATTTTTATCCCCTAAGGAAAAGGAACTAAGTCCCATGTGTGATTCCTCATCAAGGAACTATACTCTTCCTCCATTGCTGAATCCCCTTCAGGAATGCCTGATGCCTCCTTGAAGGATTGTGGATCTGAAGTAGTAGCAATGTAGACATGTGGAAGATGTTCATGTTGTGACTGAGTCCTTCGAGTGTTTGTAGGATCCCCAACAAGATTGTTTGCTAACTCAAGAGTTTGTCAAGCCCAACGATATCATGAAGATGATGGGGATGAAGGACGAGAATCCTCAACCTCTGAATGAGAACCTTACAAAGGTAGAACCCTACAAGTAGGAAGTGAGGTAGAATCATCTGAGTCCACTATGGAGGAAGGATGAGGAGGATCAGAGGTCAAGCTAGGAGAGCTTTCCTCAAAGTGAACACTCCTCTCTATGAAGAGCTCATGTGTTTTTGGATCCAAGATTCGACACCCTTTGACACCATTTGGATATCCAAAAAAGATGCAAGGTCTACTTTGAGGTTCCAATGCCTTGCGCTTCTCTAGAAGAATGTGTGCCCAAGCTGGAGAGCCAAAAAGTAAAAAATGTTGGACAATCGGTTTTCTACTACACCAAGCCTTAAAAGGAGTCATGCCTTTCAATGCCTTGTTGGGAACCTGATTCTGAATGTGTGTAGCACAGTTAATGGCTTCAACCCAAAATCTAGACCAAGAGAACAAGCATGAATCATGCAGCTAGCCATTTCCTTGAGAGTCCTATTTTTCCTTTCAACAATACCATTTTGTTGTGGTGTGTATGCAATTGAATGTTGAAGATCGATCCCTTCAAGAGTACAAAACTGCACAAGGTTGTGGTTCACATATTCTCATCCATTATCAGTACAAAGAATCTTGATATACTTTCCAGATTGCTTCTCAACATGAGCCTTGAAGGTTTGAAACTTGTCAAAGAATTTATTTTTTTGGCAAAGAAAGTAGACACAAGTGAACCTAGAGTAGTCATCAATGAAAGTGAGTGCATAGCGAGCCTTGCTGAAGGAAAAGAGTGGAAATGGGCCTGCTACATCACTATGAACCAATTGAAGAACTTCTAAATCCCTCTATGACTTCCCTTTATCAAACTTCTCTTTTAGATGCTTACCCATAGCACAACCTAGACATATATCATTTGAAACGCTGATGGGAGGGAGACTTGTGACCATATTCTGTGAGCTAAGCTACTAAAGATAGCGGTAGTTAAGATGTACAAACCACTCATGCCATAAATCATTCACTGAATCTAAATGAGTAAGTAATGCTATGGAAGGAGAACATGACACAAAGTGAGAAAATTGATATATCCGAGTTTCATGATTGGCCTTTCCCATTGCAACCAAGGCATTATCCTCAAGATCCTTAACCACAACTATATTTGGAGAAAAATCAACTTTCTTTCCACTCCCAAGACGAGTGATTTAGGAGACTAAAAATAGGTTGACACACAAGTCAGGTATACAGAGAACATTCTCAAATGACCCATCATCCATGTCAACCGATTCTTTTCCAACAACTTCCACCTAAGTATCATCACCTGTAAGAATGTGTGGTACTGTACAAGGCTCCAATGAAGAAAAATGTTTTTTTTAGAACCCATGTGATGTGTAGCACCCGAGTCAGGTATCCATTACTGTGATGGTCTTGTAGCTCCAAGAAGTGCCTATCCTTTTCCTTTGTTTGATAGTGAAGAAGTGGAAGGAGATGCTTCCTTTTTGTAGGAAGCTAGCAAGTTGATATTATTGTTCTTGAGAGATTGGTCAATTCATCAACTTGCTTAGCATGACAACAAAGCTCATCATGACCAACTCTCTTGCAATATGCACAAGTCAATTTCTCCTTTTGTGAATTCCCCTTCTTAGAAGATGGTGAAGAGTCTCCTTGCTGAGGAGAAGAGGATTGTGCTCGATCTTTGTGTGGCTTGTTCTTTGATTTCTTCTATTTCTTATTAGATCCTGATCCATGTCCTACCACCAAAGCTTGTGATTTGGATGACTTGAGAATACCCATAGTGATCAATTTTGATTGTTCAAGCATCAACATCTCTATGAATGAATCAAATGAAGGTGTAGTATAGGCACTTCCCATAGTCAACCGATGAGTCTAAAAAATAGAAAAAAAATTTGTATATTTTGAAGGAAGCTTGTCCAACAAATTGAAGACAAAATGTGCATCCTTCTTATCAATACCACAATCTTTGAGTTGTGCTCTTAGTTCATTTTCCTTAGTTACATATTCTTGGATTATAGCAAAATTCTTGGGATCTAGATTAGTGAGAACATTATCAAGTTTGTATCTCCTAATCTCATCAACTTTTCCATACAATTGAGCAAGTTTATCCCAAGCTTCCTTAGCTGATTTACGCTTATCAATATGAAAGATAAGACCAGGAGAAACATATTTCCTAAGTGTTCCAAGAGACATAGTACTTTTAACAAGCCATTCACCTTTTAATTTTAGATCAGTTGGTTCTGGAATAGATCCATCAATGTAGTGAATTAATCCTTTTTCCATTAGTTTACTCCATGCATTTATTTTCCATGTTGCATAGTTATGTGGAGTTAAAAGAGGAAACTTAGGATGACCCATGGTTGAAATCTGAAGAGCACAAGAGAGAACTCAAAGCACAATCACATGACACAACCCCCAAAAATTCACTCAATCAAAGAACCCCCTCCAAGAAAATGATTTTGTACTTTATACTTAGTGTGGTTACAATTGCCACTTGCAAGAAATAGCTAAGTGGAATTTTGATTTCAATGCTTACAATTGCCACAAAAGGGAAGATCAAACTGTGATCTATGTAATACAATTGCAAAAATGAGCCAAATAAGGCTATGTGATAAAAAGTAAAATTTATGCTCATAATGAATATAAAATACTAGCACCACTATGAAGCTCTCAAAAAATTATGCACTTTTTAAAAAAATTGCACTTGAAAAGGAGTTTGTATGAGCCTAAATAGAGCCTTGAAAGTTCCAAAAATGGTGACAACTCAACAAAACTTGTGTCAAATTGAATTTTATGGAAAATTATGTGCATCAAAATCATATACTAATTACACCAATGCATAGAGTGCAAAAAAATAGCCCAAATAAAAAAAAATTCTTAGAAAAATGAGCTAAAATGAGCAAGATATGGATATTTGAAAATTAGCTGCAAAATTCAAAACTCCATTGGAGAGGGGTGAGAAAAATTCTTAAGCACCGCTGATGTCATCAAATGCTGAGCCTAAATTTGATGGTCATTTGGCCGTCATCCACCCTTATAAGCTTAAAATTCATGTTCGTTTGATCATCAAGATCATTGTTGGTTCCTTTGATGAAATATTCCTATGGGTGAATGAAATATTCCCCCGTCATTTTCTATGATGGAATCCTTCAAAAATTCCTGAAACATGCTTTTAAGTAAAATATTTCATTGTTAATCATTGAAATTTATTTGAGGTGATTGGATTTTTTTTTACCACTGGTGGTCGCTCTCCTGACTGCCTACATAGTAGAAGAGGGGGTTGCCTGGCTTGACCTCCACATGCCACATGGCACCCGTGGAGGGCCTGCGGTACTATGAGGTACACATAGTACTGTCTACGCTTTGCGTAACACAGTACTTGCAACATTTTTTTTTAATTTTTAATTTTTAAAACTTTACAATGTCTTTCAATAAAATTTGCGAATAAAAGATTTTATTTTTTATTTTCCATAGAGAATAATATATATATATATTTTTTAAAAATTTCGTACCGTCTGTAATAATGGTTGGGCCTTATGGCTCAACCAACAAATTTTTTTTCCTCGACGGACAACTTTGTCCAAATTTGACGATTTGACAGTCGATTTAGGGATTTTTGGCCCTTTTGAGCATGGTGGAAATGTCCTTTTTGGTTGAAAATGCCTCAAAAATATGGCTACCTTCTAGATCTGACAACCACCTTCAATCTTCAAATCCTTGTAGATTTGGCCTCCAATGTCCAATTGGGAGGAAACAAAAGGAAAAATTGATTTTTTTGGATGCTCTGGACGTAATGGTGAGCTCAGATTTGATGCAACAAGCACCCAAAATGCACTTGCAATACAAAACCAAAAATGGAACCCCCCCCCAAAAAATCTGTTATTTCTGTCACACCTTTTTGATTCTCCAGATCATCCAAAGATGCAAGAGAAGAGCATACTCAATGCTTCAAGAAAATTTAAGATTGCACTCAAGATCTCCTAAATGAATAACCAAAGGCAATCAACTTGATTTGATACCATGTAAGATTTGGCTATGGAGATAGCCACCCAAGATCTAAAGGCCTATGAAAAGCACAAAATACTCAAAAGATCAATATGACAAAAATAAACTATATTCCTATCAATGAATGCAAAAAGAATCATTTAATGTACAAATATAGTAGAGATCCCTTGGTTATATAGCCAAGGCAAGATACAAGATGTCATAAGATTATGATAAGTGTCTTAATTTTATGACATGAGTCAACTAATCACAACTACCTAGGTCACATGTAGTAGTTATCAAAAGATAAGATAACAACTAATGACAACTAACACTATCTAGAAAGAATCTTACAACCTAAGTAGACTTAACATGTGAATATGTCCCCTAAGTCCCTAGCAAGTGAAATAACTAGGTACAAGACATTTATTCACACCACCAATTTCAAAACGAGAAGCTAACCTGAGATGATGGAAATTCCTCCATCCTCCAGTGCCACTAGCCTCCAATATGACCCTGTTAAATGTATCCATTTTATGTTTTGGACGAGTCTTTGGAGGCCTCATTAGGTGTAGTAAAGATAACCTTGAAAGTCCAAGCATAACTCTTTGAAGATCTATTGATAACATTGATAAAATCATCTATAATATACTCAACAATTGTTTTAATGTTTTGAAATGCACTTTTCCAAGCATCGAAAGTAAGAAAATAGATTGCTTGATTAGCCTCTTCAATGATTGACAAATTGATGCTTTTGTCTTTTGGTAAAGATATTAAAGAATATATCAAAGACTTTATTCTCTTATGCTTCTCCTTATTCTTAATCACTCCAACACATCCTGTGTTACGACTTCTAATAACCATAATGATACTACTAACATTGAAAACCTGATAAAATCCTTGATCAATAGATTTGGGCATTAAATGATACGTCTATTATAAGCGTTAAGATAAAAAATACCCTTATTTCCAAATAAAAACAAACTCTACATCTTCATCTTTAGAAACACCTCTTATATCTTCCAAAATACTATCCATGCAAATGATTAAGTGTGCATTATGTCTTGCCTAGCCTAAAACTCACTATTGAATGGTTTTAATTTCATACCATACACTTGCTAATGAAATTTTTATTATTAGGCCACCATATTAGAAAATATGAGAGTTTCGCTTCTTGCTCCCACTTGTGGTATTAAAGAATATAATATTGCATTCAAATGAGATCACACTTTGAGGAAAAATGCTTACTGATCATGAGAAGTGTTGACTCAAAGTATGGCATAGCCTGATTTTTAACAATCTTCAACCATTGCAAGGTCACTCACTTAACTGCTCTGCTCTTCTTTCAAAAATCTATGCCTAAAATACCATGCAACCACTCCTTTGATCTAGATGTAGAAGAAGCCCTCATTTGCTTGCCTCGAGAGGTAGTGGATGCTCGTAACCAATGCATCAAAATAACATGACCAGTAATCATGGGCCACACACAAGCACAAGTCATTCACAACATCATGAATCACATAGGCACATGTCATTCACAACATCATGAATATTTACAAACCTTCTTCACTATAAATCCTTCAAAATGAAATAGAATGTGCCAATACCATAAACCTTCTTCACTGCAAATCCTTCAAAGTAGAATAAAATGTGCCAACACCATAAACCTTCTTCATTGCAAATCCTTCAAAATGGAACAAAATGTGCCAACAACATGTCATGCTCTTCACATCCAACAATGAACTTATTTTGATGCCATGACATGCACACAAGAATCATATCGATGTTATGATAGGTCTACGCTATGCCTTATCCAAATGTCTACACCATGCTTCCAGGTTCTTCCACGCATGCTCTGATACCATATGTGAGAAATCTTGATATTGCGGTGAGTGTTCAATGAACTACATGCATGCATATAAATAAGAAATGCAGTTACACCAACTACATAACCGTTCAAACTGGCACAACCAACAATGTAATACACATAACTAAACTATTCTATGCTAACATTTGCAGACAAAACAAATGCGGCAATATACAAAACAAACACAACAATGCAAATGAACACATCACTTTATCTTGTAGACGTAAAAATTCATGTTTTTAAGCAAAAAATGCTATCCTGCACTAAAACAAGGGGGTATAATATATAAAAATTCATCCCTCAGCCCTTTTGGATGCAACCATGATGTTTTCTTTGTCCTCAAAAGGCTCTTAAAAGTGTAATTTCAATATTTGTTAAAAGCACTTGCAACCTTCAAGACAAAACACCACCAAAAGCTTGCAAAAAAAATGTTAATCAAGAAGGTTAGTACTTCACGTCGGGTTCACCAAAATGTAACTTGAAAAAATGAGATTAAACATAATAGAAGTAATGAATTAACACAGTAAACCACAAATACTGCAATTCAATGCCCAATACAATCTAAATCAACAAATAGAATGCAAGCAACACAATAAAATTGAAATTAAGAAAGCATTAATATTACCTTCATCGTGTTGACATGACAGATTTCCATTGTCCTCCTTTGCTTTGCTTTGCTCTTAGATTTGGTGTGCACTTTCTTTTTATTCAAGCTCAAGTGTGTGGAAGAGATCAATGATGCAAAACTCCGTTTAGTTTGTGGTTGTCCTTTAATGAGATGTGAGGGCTAATTTTATAGAATTAAATGATTTGAATGAATGATCCAGGTTAAGAGGTGAAAGATCAAGATCAAGGGTTGAGGATTGTTGAGAGGAATTGATTAGGGAGTTATCTAACTACAAGATTCCAGTTAACTATTTGCATGGAGGAGTTAACTAATTGCATGAATTAATTAAAGTTATTTGATTGCTTTGTTAAGATAATTGATTTATCTATTAACTCATATTGGGTGGGAGTGAACTGATTTGAATGAGGAGAGAAGTGAAATTGATTATCTAATTAACTGGAAGAGAGTGGTTGTTAAGTTTGAGGGAATTATACATGAGAGGATAATAATTAATTAAACAATTAATTATTTAAGGAGCGTGCAAGTGAGGATTAATTAATAAATAAAATGTTTATTTATTAATAGTGGGTGGATAATGTTGTGATGAAAAGGGAATTAAATAATTAATTTGATTATTTGATCTAGAAGTGTGAATGTGGTGAATTAAATAATTAATAAAAAATTATTTAATTTAGGAAGGTGTTGAATGTTAACTAAAAAATTAATAATAATTAAATTTAATTAAAATAGAAGAATAAGATGATTAACAATGTATTTAATTAGTTAGAAAGATTGAATTCAAATGAATTATGACATAGTTAAATAAGATTTATTCAATTAATCAGGAAGGGTGAATTAGAATGAATTAATTAAATAATGTAAAGTCACTTAAATTAGTAGTAGAATATGATATTCGATAATGATTAAAGAATGAAGTGTTATTTAATCATTAGGGGAAAGACAAATATTAGTGTTAAAATACTAGTTTGCAAGCTAGGACAATTTCAGTTATCTACACTATTATGTTACAATTACTTAACAATAACTTGAATCAACTTCCTCCTATTTGACCTGTAGATACTACTAAGCCTTTACCTCCTTCTTTTGACCTGAAGGCCTTTTTTCAATATCATTGAACACCTAGGAATGATACCGAGTGATGCATGTGTCTTAAGCACAAAGAACACGACCTCATCAAATCTACTATTATTTAGATAGTCAATGTGAATGACAAAGAAAATAATTTTTTTGCACCCCCAAATCAAAATTTGTAAACCTATACCAACCCATTACCCAACCATTCAACCAATCTTGTAGAGCCATTTGCCAATAAATTTCCCACTTCTATAACCTTTGATCATAATAGTAAACCATTGGATAATATAATTGCCATGATGAATGTTCACCCTTGTCAAGAATAAGCTAAACTCCTTCTGGATATTACCTTCACCCACATTGATGCCTCTATCCATGCACTTGATCATCCTCTTTACATTACAACTAGAATTAATGAAAAACCCACACATGGGCGTATGTGCAGGATCATCATGGAAAAAACAAGCCTTTAAGTGGCAATGAAAATTTAGAAAAATTAGAGTTAGACAACTTGACATAAAAATTTGAATAAGTTATCTATATTATTTCAAAAATATGTAAGAATAGAATCTATGGCAAATTGAATGCAATTTCTAAACTACTAGGCTTATTTTTCTAAAAAAAAAATCTATTTGGTGAAAAATTTAAATTTCAATGCAATAGTACTTAAATTTTACAGAAAAAATAAGATGTAGGTGTTTGTTTTACCACCCTAACCATAATTAAATGATACTATTTTTTTTATAAGATTTTAGATATAAGTAGAAGACTCATGTCCAGATGTGATGAATATTTTTTTGTAATTTTTTTCCAAGTAAATAATTAATTATGATTTTTTTATTACAACTTTTAAAAAATATAAAAACTCATATGTCTGACTACCTTAACTTGGTCAAAACTTCATGAAATTCATTTTTTAAAAATCCTATAGTATGTGAAGTATAAAATGTGACACATGTTTTGGATTTAAAAAATATGACACCGTTTGAAAGATATAGATGTTTTTTAATCAGGTTATCAATCAGGACTTTAGTCATAATTCTAATGGAAAATGAATAATAGTATTTATTGGTTAAACTAAAAGTATAATTTATATTGGTGGAAAGTTGAAGCTCCTTTACAAGCCCTTTTCATTTTATTAATTTTGGGTAAAAAATTCGTCGACCACATAGGTGAAGTCTAGAAAAGCAAGGTAAGTTGTTAAACCGT
>VDFB02033832.1:105513-117824 GCA_007258455.2 Sequoia sempervirens | reverse complement strand
AAAAAATTGTCTGAAGTTTGTTCTCATGCAATCCGTTTGTCAAAATGTTATGTTGATCAAAAGTTATTAAAATAGTAAAAAACCATGATATTTAAAGTTTATGGACCAATTTTATTAGAAATTAATTGAAAAATAGAAAAAATAATCCAATTGCAAAACAAATTACATATTTAGAATCTACATTGTCTCATCTAAAATGGGTTTTAATTTCATCAATTTTTTTTGCAAAAGAAGTTGTCAGCCATATGTTCAAAGTCGGTATATTTCTCTGACATTGTTAGGACCTTCAACTTGCAAGTCAAACCAGGTTGAAGGCCTAGGTTAAGAATTCCAATGCTTTTCCTGAACCAAAATCCTAGGCAAAAACCTGACCACAAAGCAAATAGAAATTCAAATTTTAAAAAATGGGGTCCCGATTATAAACGGGATCCCATTCCTTAGTTTATAATATTTAGACCATTGGGAGGGAAACAAGATCTTGCTTTATAAACAGGATCCTGTTTCCCTTCCAACGGGATCTCGATTATAGAATGAGATCCTGATTTTTATAAATGAGATCACGTTTCTTTTATTTAAATTTACTGCAAAAAATTACTGTGAAGTCTGCAACTTCACATGTACGGCTGAGAGCAGTAAAAGTAAACTATTTTTCATGAGTTATTGTATTTACAGGTGGTGAACTTGATTTTTAGTTGATTTTTTCAAACGAGTCATCATCTACACCATTTTTGAAGTGGAATTGTATTATTTTTATGCTTTTTTGGAGGAACAAAAGGTCTTCAACTTGAAATATGGATTGAATTTTTCAAAGGAGGCATGAAGAAAACAATTTTTAAAGTGGAATTGTGCTAGTTTTCTACTTTTTTTGAGGAACACAAGAGGAAAATTTTTGTCCTAATAGGTATTCAACTTCCAATTTGGATTGAATATTTTGAAGAATTTCACTATTAACATTCATTTGTGTTTGAGAATTTTATAATCATGAGAGATAAAGCTTGTAATAAGAGAAGGAAGACATTAACTCCTCAAGAAGTTGAAACAAATAGAGAGGAGAGACAAAGACAAAGATAAAGAAGAATGAGAATGAAATCAATGAATGATGGTGGAGCAACCAATTCCACAACTATTGAAGATGAAAACATTGAGGATACCATGGTTGTAGATGAAGCTAATTTGTAAGGAGTCAATTTGGAGAAGAATATAATTATACAAACAAGTCCTACTATGTCTTCAAATCCCTCTTTGAATGCTATGGAGAATGTTTCAATATGTGCAAATCTAGGTACATCTTCAAATCCACATGTTAGTGAAATGGTAAATTTGTATGTAGAAGTTTTACAAGATGCTGGATTTAATCATGTTGACATTGATGATATTCAGAGAGATGAAAATTTTATAGAATTTGTTGAAAATGAAAAAGAAAAATCTTTTGTTGCAAATGAAAATTTGAATGATCATTTTCTTGAAAATGAAAACAAAACCTGTATTTTTGATGAAAATGAAAATGAAAACCATTTTGTTGATGAAAATGAAGATGAAAATGTAAATGAAATGAAGATGAAGATGAAAATGAAGATGAAAATCTAGAATGTGATGTTGAATTTAATGAAAATACTTTTTTAAAAATCGGAAGTGGTGTTTTTGATAATCTTCC
Source organism: Sequoia sempervirens (assembly GCA_007258455.2). Lineage (NCBI taxonomy): Eukaryota > Viridiplantae > Streptophyta > Pinopsida > Cupressales > Cupressaceae > Sequoia > Sequoia sempervirens. Next base: position 116,170 of record VDFB02033832.1, on the reverse strand, counting down.
TGGTCAAATTTCTTGGAGGAAAATAAGAACACATGCAAATATAATATACACCAAATTCTTTTATCGCAAAAAAATTACATTTCAATGTCAACTATTGATGCAATTGATGAGAATGCAAAAAATGAGGAAAGTAATGAAAAGGTTAGGCTTTTATGTTAAACCAAAAAGAAAAGATCTATCATTAGAACATGTTATGTCTACTATTGCTAGTGCCATTCAATCTATTGGGAAAAATAGTCAATCTAAAGATAAAAACGTAGCAAGAAGAGCTATAACAACTGCTATAGTTAATAAAACAACTTTGAATAAAAGAATGGTAAGAAATATTAGTGAAGTTTTAAAAATACATCCTAAAACATTGCTAAGAGCGACAAAAAGAAGAGAAAGTATAGAAAATGATCCTATCAATCAATATTGGAGTTTTAGTGGATGACTACCGAGGTTTGATATAAAATTGAATTTGAAATTAAATCTTTGATAAAAAATATTGGCATGATAATACCAGGGTTTCATCTAATGCTAGAGATGTTTTAAAATTAAGGGTGGGGTCCAAAGTTCGCGATCCTCACCCAAAACACCTATTAGAGACAACACAAATTGAATTTTATACAAAATTTTGTAGCAATTTAGTGTTACCTGGTAATATTAAAATAAGTCAAAGGTCTTTTGAAAAATGTAAACCCTGGTATGTAAAAATTAATAAGCAACAAATATCTTGTTGTTGTAAAATACATGTTCAATTTCGTTATTTTTATGATATTTTTTGATATATACATTGTACCTTGCATACTAACATGATTATATAGGATTGTCGTATTGATATGCCACCTGAAGCAATAAGAGAGATTATTTTAGGTTTGTTTTGTGAAAAATCTAATGATAAATTATTTTATTTAAGTTCTTGTATTTCTAGACAATGCATTAACTGTGGAAATCTTTCATTTTTAAGAATTTGTTTGCATGAAAGTGTTGATTATGATTTTGGACAACAATTAGTAAATGTCAAATGATTTAGGAATGTTCACTATTCTTTAGAAGATGGAAAAATAGGAAAGCGTTGTGATTTAGTTACAGAAAAAGTTAGTGTGCATGCATTCATGAGTGGATTTAAGAATAAAATTGTACAAAAATATGTCATGCACTCTGAACATGCTCGATGGCTTGATGGCCAATTTCACGCATGTAGAAACACATTTCAAATTGGTACTATACTTTTAGTGGTTGATTTTGTAGAGAATTATACTCACTCTGCAAGAGGAAATTCAATCTCAATATTATAATTCAATGCAAGTAGCTATGTTTGTCCTTATTATTTATAGACATGCAGACGATAGCACCGAGGATGATGGAAAAGTTTTGAGGGAGTATCATTTTTATTTAAGTGACAATCAGTTACACTTGTCAGATTTTGTTCAATACTATTTTAGTATATTTTATATAAATTTAAGAGAAAGAGGAATCCAGATGAAAGGACACCTCATATGGTTAGATAATTGTACAAGGAAGAAAGGACACCTCATATGGTCAGATAATTGTACAAGGCAGTTCAAGAATGCTCAAATGTTCTATTGGTTAAGTAGGGTTCACAAGGAACTTAATGTCCAACATATATGAAGTTTTTTTGAAGCTGGGCATGGTAAAGGAGAACATGATGGAGCTAGTGCGTGTGTCAAAATAATTCTTGCTAGAGAACAATTAAAATTTTAGAATTTAGTAAAATTTAAAGATGGACGTGAGATTGTGGATTGGTGTAATAGAAGATTATCTGCACCTGGTTCGAGTGATTACTCTACAGCTCATCGATTCTTTTGGTTGGTGGAAGAAGATAACATTGTACCTAGAGTTTATTGTAAGACAATCAATGGATCTACTAAATGGCATTCATTTAGGAGTGCGACAACAAGCACATGGACTATTTGGACAAAAAAGCGTGCATGTTTTTTCTAGTTTTGTATCTCAAGAGATTGAGAAGCATGTGAAAATACAAAATGGGTTGAATAGTGGGAGCAAAGATTGTTGACACCTACAGAAGCATATAATCAATATGAAAGAACTATTGAAGAAAATGATCAAGTGTTTGCATCTGAAGATTATGACTATGTTTCAGACCTTGTACAAGAAGGTAATTTTAATTCAATTTATTTCACTTTATTTAAGTTATTTTGTAATACTAAATTATTTATATGGATATGCACAAGTTATTAAATTGAATTTTGTTGGCAGGACATGTGTATGCTATTATTACACCTGAGGGGAATGAAGAGAAAACATAATATTGGTTGGCTTGTTGTGTGGAAACTAAACATAAGTTAATAACACCTCAAGAAGATGATGATGGCTTTCATTATCCAACAGGTACAGTGATCCCCTTAAGACACCCCCTTAAGCAATTTTTTAGAACAAGTCTTTGATCCCCTTAAGAAAATTTTGAGAACTTATTTGATGATGTTTTTTGAACATGTTTTCCAATAGGATCGGTGGTGGTTGTTGGCACTTGGCTATGAAATTACCCGAGAAGAAAGAATGGTCTACCTGCATTTGAAGACTATGAAACACATAAAAAGATTATACATTATTCACATTTGGTGGTGGAAACAAATATAAAACTAGAGTGGTATGGTGGAAGACTTTCAAAAAAAGTGCTATGGTCAATTTCTATGGAAGAGCATGAGGCAATCATAGATGCATTGCAAAAAAGAGAGGATGCAAATGGTACAATGTAATAAGTAAATACAGGTAAATATAGTTTTAGTTTTATTTTGTCTTTTTAAATACATTAAATACATGTTTCAACACTGGTCAAGTGTGTTATTAGTTGAAATTGATTTAAATTTTCCTTTTATACATCCTTAAGGAATAATCACAAAAAGGATCTAGTCCATGCAGATTCAACCTAGACAACATGGAATACATGGTAAAAACAAGTAATTATTAGTTAAATTATATTTAAATACATGTTTTGATTACATATTGATATTGCTTGGACATTAATAGTTAAAATTGATTTATTGTCATTTTTTGTGTCCTTAAGCCATCATTGCTTTGATCTCATACTTTGAAAAAAAAAGGAGAGGATGTCTAGATTCAACCTACAAACATGTGTGGAATACTTTTAAATGTAGGTACTTGATTTTTGTACATATAGATAGTTTTATATAAATTCAAATTTGTATGTTTTGATGATTTCATTGATATTGCTTGTACCTTTTTGATATTAGGTGGTGTGAAGACCTACTACATTCTAGCCACAAGTTTGAGATGTTCTTCAGATGGCATATCCAAATTTTGTAAACATTGTTTTGAGATGACATATATGTACATACATACAAAATTAAGCATACTCTATTTACTTCTATGTATCAAATCAATATTCTATATATTTTGTTTGTTAAATGTGCATTTTTTCCTACTTTGAAACTTTGTCTAATTGTATAATCACTAAATATCATGCATACATTATTGTTAAATCAATTATATCCTTAAGATGTTGTATTATAACCCCTTAATACATCCCCTTAAGAAATTCTATTATGACCCCTTAAGACATCCCCTTAAGACGTTCTATTATGACCCCTTAAGACATCCCCTTAAGACATTCTATTATGACCCATTTAGACATCCCCTTAAGACATTCTATTATGACCCCTTTAGACATCCCCTTAAGACCCCTTAAAACATCCCCTTAAGACATTCTATTATGACCCCTTTAGACATCCCCTTATGACCCTTTTAGACATCCCCTTAATTAACATGTTCTATTATGACCCCTTTAGACATCCCCTTAAGACCCCTTAAGACATCCCCTTAATTAACACGTTCTATTATGACCCCTTTAGACATCCCCTTAAGATGTATTATAACCCCTTAAGACATCCCCTTAAGATGTTCTATTATGACCCCTTTATAGACATCCCTTAAGACCCCTTGAATATTATAACCCCTTAAGACATCATTATTTGTTTTGACAACTTATAAATTAGTGTTAGATGTTATTATTTATAGAATTTATTAATGCTTTTATTCTCTAATCTTCTATGGTATTGTTTATTTCTTAAAATTTTATCCTTTCTAGTATATAAATAGATTGCTTTTGTTTGTAAATTATGATTTATTGACTGATTATTGATTGACGTGAATTGAATAAGTTCATTGAGTAATTATCTCTATTTATTGAATGCACATATCATGTATATTATGTATGAAATCACTCAATTTGCAAAGTATAAATATTAAAATGTCCTATATTAATCCATGTATGAGATAACTAAATTTCACATTAATGTCCTATATTAATGTCTTGACTATGAACATAAAATGCATAAATGTACATGTGTAAATTAAAATTTCAAGCAATAATAAAGTCCATAATTTATGTAACATATTAAGTGCATGAAACCAATATATTAAGTGCACATGAAATAAAGTCCAAAGTACAACACAGTGAACTAAAGTTCAAGCTGTAATGCCCATGCAGCCCTAGAGGAAGTTGCAATTCACTACTTAAACGAACCAATTTTTTTTTTTGTTTAAGTACAAATAACATGAAGATAATACATATTGCCAACAACCTCTAAGGCCACGAGACAAAGATTACTTAAAAACCCAAACAACAACTAACATTAAAATAAACTGAAACATTAATCACTTAAGGAAATGAGACAACATACATTCCATTCAAGATAAATTACAACAAGGATATTTAATACCTCAAGATTCCAAATTAACATTTAAACAATAAGATTACAACACTCATTCCTTGAATGAGGCAATTCCAACCAAATGATTACATAATACAAACTCCACCTCGATAACAACTGAGGGGTAAAAAAAATACAATAAGAACTGAGAGAACAAGGCATGAGAAGAACTGATTCCCACGAGCTCTCCAACTGGAAATCACGAATGCACGAACATGAAGAAGAACCAACGGAAAGATGCACGCCACCCGACCACGTGGAACCCAAAGGCCCTACTCCCTCCATGCTAGGAGATAGTAACAAGGATTTCCTAGACAAGACCATCTACCTCTAGACACAAGCTAGCACACTGAACTGAAACAAGAACAAAACCCACATTACTTAACACAATGGTTACAATGCTTCCAGAGTACAAAATCGAGTACCATCACTGTACAAAATAAACCAACGGTACAACACCATACCGACTGCCGTCATAGGAGGAGTGTCATCGCAAAGGCTGCATGGGATCTCCTGGCAAGTCTTCCTAGGTCCCGGCCCCCTCTCTAGGGATATCTTGGAAACCTCAACCAACTCCCGGCCCCACATGCACACCAGAGCGGAATCGATTATTTCTCGTAAAGACGAGATAACGATCTTGCCATTCCAGGCCTTCTCGACTCATCTCAAGTCTCGTACAAGCCCTTGAGCCAATGAGCGAGGCTAAATTATCTTATTAATGTTCAAAGCTACTCTCTCCCTAGAATAAGTTATTTTAATTTTCACTTAATTAACTGACTCTCACACGAGTTATCCTGGAACCACTTTGGGCCCGGCGCTCGTTTGAAAGCCACTCCTCTATCGACAACACATAACTCAACCACATGCCAAGGGTAGACAATGCACTAACACTTATCACAAATAATCAAACACCTCAACAGGTAACACATCACTACGGATGGTCCAAAACTGAAACCAAAGCGTGCACTACCCAAGGCTAACACAAGGTTGACTAACATACTGAGGCCCACATAACAAACTGATAACTCGACTCAACCATGAATCACAAGGTCACACAACCCGTTCCAAGAACCAGGTAACCACTTGAGCTTAACTCACACATAATCCAAGATAGCCAAAGCAAAACATAAGAGACATAGCATCATCTCAAGAAAACACTGCTGGAAGACTTACATGATCAACAAGAAACGACTTAAAGTCAACACTCATATAATCACACGTTCTCTACAATCCCAAAAATGTAATTTTGACCAACAAACTTTCTCATAACGCGGAAACCAAAGCACAAAACAAAGGCCGACTCACGTATAACCACCCATACCAATAAATGAACCCAAATCAGGAAGATTCTCAAAACATTCACTCTCATTCCACAACATCGAAGGCGAACAATTAAACATTGAAAACATTTCAGACAAATAGGAAAGCTAATGTTCGGATTTCCTAACTCCATTCAAACACAGATTTCATAACTTGCATTTATCCAGTCAATTGATCCTATTTCTATTCATGACATTGGAATATATAAAGAACAAATCATTTACTCTAAATTTCATAACCATATCCATAATCCAACACTTTAATGATGCAGCTTTCTGGTTAAAATTTAAATCAACTATTCTCCCTAAGTTTCACTAACATATTCAAACTCAAGGTATTTTAATAAATAACATTTAAATTAAATCGCTTAATCCATTTTGCAACAAAGGACATTCAATCAACTAAAATCGATATTTCAAATAAGACATTAGATTTTCCAAACTCCACTCTTGCCTCTAAAAGCATAACGATAATCATCTTAATATATTTGAATTATGACACCCCTTAATGCGTCTATTAAATAAAATACCATTGCAAAATCCATATAATTAAATATAAAAGCATGTTGACATGATTATTTACAAACAAATATTCAAAGTATGAATATACCTTCATGTACAAAGATACTCAATTTAGCCAACTATTATTTTAACAAATATAAAAAGAAGAATTCCATTAATTACAAAACATATCAAATAACTTTAATATTACACTTAATCACTTCTAAAACCTTATAATTTAACCAATAGAATAAAACATATTTTAACTTATACCAAATTTCATTTGATTTAATATATATATTCAATATATTATATTTTATATAATATATAATATTAAATATTATAAATATTATATAAAATATAATATAAAATAATATTCATTAAAATTTAAATTGAAATAAAAAATAAATAAAACAAAGTAATTTCGAATTAAAGACATTGGGAAAAGGGCCGAAGCCCAGGGCACGCAGCCCCTGCCTCCCGTCGGGCGGCGGTGGTTGTGAGCAAAGCACACAGGGCCACCTCCCTGCGGGCGGCGATGACTGTGTGTTCACACACAGCCTGCCCCCCTGCGGGCGGCGACTGTTGTGTGCTCACAGTGGACGCCTTCCATCGGGTGGCGGCCGCGGCCGTGGCCGCGGCTGTGGGGTGGGGTTTGACCTCCCACCTCACCACAAAATAAAAAAGATAAATAAATATTATATTATATTCCTGCGTTTTTCCAGAAACGAAAATCAATAAAATTTTATGGGGTTCCACCCACAATTTAAAATCTTCTACAATAACAAATATACTTGTATATATATTTGTGGGTATCTCCATATATTGATATATGTGGTTGTATTTACAAATATATATACTCAAATCTTGATTTCATACCCAAATTGTAAAAATAATCCAACCCAATTCAAGAAAATAGAACTTATTTCAAAACAAGAAAATGGGTTTTCAAAATCTAGTTTTAACATTGAGTTTTCTTGGATTTTCTTTCTATAACTAGGTATAAATTTCTTGTTTGGTTTCAATTCCAAATCTATCTACCATTTACCAATTTTAAGAGCTTTTCCATGAATTTCCATAGAATCTAACACTATATTTTCAATCATTCAAAGTGAGCAAGAAGATGAAAGGAGAAATGATGGAACCTTGTGTTTCCTCCAAAATTGCAAGCTTTAACCATGGAGATTTTTTTCAAGCACTCTTTCAACTCCACCATCTTAGCCTCCTCCAAGCCTCTCCACCCAAAATTCAAAACCAAGAATCCATAGAGAGGGATTGAAAGAAAACCCTAAATAAAAATATATCATTTTTCCAAACTTCCCAAATTCAAATTCAAATTCAACTTCTAATTCCAATTTTAATTCTAATTAAATTCAAATACAAATGCAAACTCACTTTCCAATTCAAACTAAATTCAATTTTCAAATTCATATTCAACTCTTCACAAATATCTTTCCCCAAAATAGTCAACTATTTCAGAAAATATCTTTTCTACCCCAAAGTCTTTGCATAAGAAAACATTTGAATTTTTAATAACTTAAAACAATTTTCCAATTCCAATTTGAATTCAATATATTTTAGCACTTTATATTCAACAAAAGAATTAAATCTTTTACACTTTTAATTCAAAAAGGAATAATTTAATTAATTCACACAATTAATTTAAATTATCAATAAAATAAATCTAATCCACTATTAGATTATTTTATTAATGTATTTAAATTAATTAATACAGTAAATAATTTCCTAGCATTACAACCAAGAACATTTAATCAGCAGTTAAGCAACATAAGCCATTTTAACTTGAATTTAATTAAAGATCAAGGTGATCAGGGCAACATGAAACAACCAAACCCGACTACAACCCGACGACACTCGGTGACTAGGGTAACGACTTGACACAGAAAACCTAGCTACTATCTCCCAATTAGTTTCCATTGGTCAATGGACATGCTCAAACCTGAAAACCAGGGGGAGTCGATGTCATATACCCTGCCAACCTGCAACAAAGAGCATGTCGAACGTGCATATATACATAATATGATCAGACACACCATGAAGAGGAAATCTCAGAATCGTAGGGCACTCGCAAGCGAGTGATACAATCCCGTCCCCTTCACCAATACACTCTCACTAACTGACGCATCTAACATCATTAACATGATCAACAACATAGAACATCGTTAAATCAGATATCTTCTAAGTTAATCCAGACATGTCATAAAGATGGCATCAAAATGAAATCACATCAAAATATAGCTTCACATCGTTTAATTATTGCAATCAGAAGTAACCAAGTTCCAAATTCCCATCATAACATAACAAGGCATTACAAGGAGAACACTGACGAACAAGGAGCCAAAACAGAGGGGTGTTACATCCTCCCCCCCTAGGGTCAGGCTTACTCCTGGAAGCTTGCGGATACCCCTAGCACAAGCTCCAAAAAAATCACACCTAATGCAATATCATTACAAAGTTTACTCAAGACAAGGTATGCAACCTTATGACTTCAACATTCATTTAACATTTTGCATTTTGAATCTAGGTACAATAATCTAACATCTACAGGGTTTCTTAAAATTTAACAATAAAGTTGGGGACTATAAGCCTCACCAACAAGATGCACCTATTATGCAATTATCATTAACATGCAATGGTTTCACTAATTCCTTTTCTTTCTCTAAGCTTTTACTTACTGCAAAATGATTCCCTATTCAGATTATACATTTTCCACGATTATGAATGCAACTTGGGGACTTAAGTCCTTTACCCAAGGTTTGATCTAGGAAACAAACCTTCATGAATACATAAACATTTTCTCATAAGATACCACATACTATGGGTTTTCAATACACCACACACTCAAGGACAAGCATCTTTGTTAAACCAATGAGAAGAGAGGGAAGGAGAGAGAAGAATTTACAATTCTAACATAAGCACTATTGCAAACATGGTCTCATCATCATACAATCACTTTCACACAAGTGCATCGATCAAAAGAGGGTCTACACAAACTCTATGAACTAACAACATGTTCATTCATTTTCCTATTACTATATTTCATAATTTCCACAAAATATAACATGCAAAAATAACTTCAAAACCACATAGGATCAATCAGCCAATCACTTGCACAATGAGGTAAGGCACAAGAAAACATGCATCAGATACTCGCACGGAGAAGGAAACAACAAAACTCCAAAAGAGAATCCACACCCAAGGAACACACTACAACCACCCTCAAGAAACACTCAAGGGTCTCAACCCCTTACACAACGGAAGAGCCAAGCAACAAGAAGGAAGCCAAACAAAACACACCTCTTGGTAGGCTTGCGATCCTAACCCTCACAAAAGCATTCAACAAAATACATGCAAGGGTGGAAGCAACAACAAACTGATTGTCGTCCACCACACACAACACATCAAAATCACACACTACACAATCGTCCATAATGCATTCTTCCAATAGAAAGGATATCGGTGCATTGGGCACTACACCGAGGATCCTATCCTTTCCACTGGTTTCCTGCACCATTGGACCTATACCATCTCACAACAACTTCTAGGCAAACAAGAGAAATCAACCCAAAAGGAAAACAACACGAAAGAGAAAAACAACTAGGTCAATACAATGGGCTCATAGTACCCAGAGTATAAACCTACACCACTTACAACATAATGGGTCCAACATAATCCCAGAGTTCCCAGTGTTTAAACCTAGGCTCTGATACCATGTGTAATGCCCCGCCACGCAACCCTAGAGGAAGTTGCAATTCACCACTTAAACGTACCAATTTTTTTTTTGTTTAAGTATAAATAACATGAAGATAATACATATTGCCAACAACCTCTAAGGCCACGAGACAAAGATTACTTAAAAACCCAAACAACAACTAACATTAAAATAAACCGAAACATTAATCACTTAAGGAAATGAGACAACATACATTCCATTCAAGATAAATTACAACAAGGATATTTAATACCTCAAGATTCCAAATTAACATTTAAACAATAAGATTACAACACTTATTCCCTGAATGAGGCAATTCCAACCAAATGATTACATAATACAAACTCCACCTCGATCACAACTGAGGGGTAATAAAATACAATAAGAACTGAGAGAACAAGGCATGA
>VDFB02033832.1:0-102157 GCA_007258455.2 Sequoia sempervirens | reverse complement strand
TATTATGACCCCTTTAGACATCCCCTTAAGACGCCATTATTTGTTTTGACAACTTATAAATTAGTGTTAGATGTTATTATTTATAGAATTTATTAATGCTTTTATTCTCTAATCTTCTATGGTATTGTTTATTTCTTAAAATTTTATCCTTTCTGGTATATAAATAGATTGCTTTTGTTTGTAAATTATGATTTATTGACTAATTATTGATTGACATGAATTGAATAATTTCATTGAGTAATTATCACTATTTGCTGAATGTACATATCATGTATATTATGTATGAAATCACTAAATGTGTAAAGTATAAATATTAAAATGTCCTATATTAATATCATGTATGAGATCACTAAATTTCTCATTAATGTCCTATATTAATGTCTTGACTATGAACATAAAATGCATAAATGTACATGTGTAAATTAAAATTTCAAACAATAATAAAGTCCATAATCTACGTAACATATTAAGTGCATGAAACCAATATATTAAGCACATGAAATAAAGTCCAAAGTACAACCTGTGAACTAAAGTCCAACTGTAATGCCCCACCACGCAGCCCTAGAGGAAGTTGCAATTCACTACTTAAATGTACCAATTTGTTTTTTGTTTAAGTATAAATAACATGAAGATAATACATATTGCCAACAACCTCTAAGGCCATGAGACAAAGATTACTTAAAAACCCAAGCAACAACTAACATTAAAATAAACCGAAACATTAATCACTTAAGGAAATGAGACAACATACATTCCATTCAAGATAAATTACAACAAGGATATTTAATACCTCAAGATTCCAAATTAACATTTAAACAATAAGATTACAACACTCATTCCCGGAATGAGACAATTCCAACCAAATGATTACATAATAAAAATTCCACCTTGATAACAACTGAGGGGTAATAAAATACAATAAGAACTAAGAGAACAAGGCATGAGAAGAACTGATTCCCACGAGCTCTCCAACTAGAAATCATGAACACACGAACATGAAGAAGAACCAACAGAAAGATGCACACCACCCAACCACGTAGAACCCAAAGGCCCCACACCCTCCATGCTAGGAGATAGTAACAAGGATTTCCTAGACAAGACCAACTACCTCTAGACACAAGCTAGCACACTGAATTGAAACAAGAACAAAACCCACATTACTTAACACAATGGTTACAATGCTTCTAGAGTACAAAATCGAGTACCAACACTATACAAAATAAACCAACGGTACAACACCATACCGACTATTGTCATAGGAGGAGTGTCATCGCAAAGGCTGCATGGGATCTCCTGGCCAGTCTTCCTAGGTCCCGGCCCCCTCTCTAGGGATATCCTAGAAACCTCAACCAACTCCTAGCCCCACATGCACACCAGAGCGGAATCAATTATCTCTCGTAAAGATGAGATAACGATCTTACCATTCCAGGCCTTCCCGACTCATCTCAAGTCTCGTACAAGCCCTTGAGCCAATGAGCGAGGCTAAATTATCTTATTAATGTTCAAAGCTACTCTCTCCCTAGTAAGTTAATTTAATTTTCACTTAATTAACTGACTCTCACACGAGTTATCCTGGAACCACTTTGGGCCCGACGCTCGTTGAAAGCCACTCCCCTATCGACAACACATAACTCAACCACATGTCAAGGGTAGACAATGCACTAACACTTATCACAAATAATCAAACACCTCAACAGGTAACACATCACTACGGATGTCCAAAACTGAAACCAAAGCGTACACTACCCAAGGCTAACACAAGGTTGACTAACATACTGAGGCCCACATAACAAACTGATGACTCAACTCAACCATGAATCACAAGGTCACACAACCCGTTCAAAGAACTAGGTAACCAATTAAGCTTAACTCACACATAAACCAAGATAGCCAAAGCAAAACATAAGAGACATAGCATCATCTCAAGAAAACACTGCTGGAAGACTTACATGATCAACAAGAAATGACTTAAAGTCAACAATCACATAAACTCACGTTCTCTACAATCCCAAAAAAAATGTAATTTTGACCAACAACTTTCCCATAACGTGGAAACCAAAGTACAAAACAAAGGCTGACTCACGTAAAACCACCCATACCAATAAATGAACCCATATCAGGAAGATTCTCAAAACATTCACTCTCATTCCACGACATCGAAGGTGAGCAATTAAACATTGAAAACATTTCAGACACATAGGTAAGCTAATGTTCGGATTTCTTAAATCCATTCAAACACAGATTTCATGACTTGCATTTATCCAATCGATTGATCCCATTTCTTTTCACGACATTGAAATATATAAAGAACAGATCATTTACTCTAAATTTCGTAACCATATTCATAATCAAACACTTTAATGATGCAGCTTTCTAGTTAAAATTTAAATCAACCATTCTCCCTAAGTTTCACTAACATATTCAAACTCAAGGTATTTTAATAAATAACATTTAAATTAAATCACTTAATCCATTTTGTAACAAAGAACATTCAATCAACTAAAATTGATATTTCAAATAAGACGTTAGATTTTCCAAACTCTACTCTTACCTCTAGAAGCATAACGATAATCATCTTAATATATTTGAATTATGACACCCCTTAACGCGTCTATTAAATAAAATACCATTGCGAAATCCATACAATTAAATATAAAAGCATGTTGACATGATTATTTACAAACAAATATTCAAAGTATGAATATACCTTCATGTACAAAGTTACTCAATTTAGCCAACTATTATTTTAACAAATATAAAAGAAGAATTCCATTAATTACAAAATATATCAAATAACTTTTATATTTCAATTAATCATTTCTAAAACCTTATGATTTAACCAATAGAATAAAACATATTTTAACTTATACCAAATTTCATTTAATTTAATATATATTAAATATATTATATTTTATATAATATATAATATTAAATATTATAAATATTATATAAAATATAATATAAAATAATATTCATTAAAAAATTTAAATTGTAATAAATAAAACAAAGCAATTTCGAATTTAAACCGACATTGGTAAAAGGGCTGGGCCCAGGGCACACAGCCCCTGCCTCTCGTTGGGCAGCAGTGGCTATGTGCAAAGCACACACCGCCGCCTCCTTGCGGGTGGCGGTGGCTGTGTACACACACAGCCCGCCCCCCCCGTGGGCGGCGACGACTGTGTGTTCACACACAGCCCACCCCCTGCGGGCGGTGACTACTGTGTGCTCACACAGCGGATGCCTCCCGCCGGGTGGCGGCCGCGGCGGCTGTGGGGTGGGGTTTGACCTCCCACCTCACCAAAAGAAATTTTTTTATAATTTAATTTCTGCGTTTTACCAGAATGAAAATCAATAAAATTTTATGGGGTTCTACCCAAAATTTAAAAATTTCAAAATAACAAATATATTTGTATATATATTTGTGGGTATCTCCATATATTGATATATATGGTTGTATTCACAAATATATATACCCAAATCTTGATTTCATACACAAATTGTAACAATAATCCAAACCCAAATGAAAATAAAACTTATTTCAAAATTAGCAAATGGGTTTTCAAAAATCTAGTTTAAACATTGAGTTTTCTTGGATTTTCTTTCCATAACTTGATATAAATTTCTTGTTTGGTTTCCATTCCAAATCTATCTACCATTTACCAATTTTAAGAGCTTTTCCATGAATTTCCATAGAATCTAACACTATATTTTCAACCATACAAAGTGAGCAAGAAGATGAAGGGAGGAATGATGGAACCTTGTGTTTCCTCCAAAATTGCAAGCTTTAACCATGGAGATTTTTCAAGCACTCTTTCAACTCCACCATCATAGCCTCCTCCAAGCCTCTCCACCCAAAAATTTCAAACCAAGAATCCATAGAGAGAGATTGAAAGAAAACCCTAAATAAAAATATATCCTTTTTCCAAACTTCCCAAATTCAAATTCAAATTCAACTTCTAATTCCAATTCTAATTCTAATTAAATTCAAATACAAATGCAAACTCACTTTCAAATTCAAACTAAATTCAATTTTCAATTCAACTTTTCACAAATATCTTTCCCCCAAAAATAGTCAACTATTTTAGAAAATATCTTTTCTACCCCAAGTCATTGCATAAGAAAACATTTGAAATTTTAATAACTTAAAACAATTTTCCAATTCCAATTTGAATTCAATATATTTTAGCACTTTATATTCAACAAAAGAATTAAATCTTTTACACTTTTAATTCAAAAAGGAATAATTTAATTAATTCACACAATTAATTTAAATTATCAATAAAATAAATCTAATCCACTATTAGATTATTTTATTAATTTATTTAAATTAATTAATATAGTAAATAATTTCCTAGCATTACAACCAAGAGCATTTAATCAGCAGTTAAGCAACATAAGCCATTTTAACTTGAATTTAATTAAAGATCAAGGTGATCAGGGCAACATGAAACAACCAAACCCGACTACAACCCGACGACACTCGGTGACTAGGGTAACGACTTGACACAGAAAACCTAGCTACTATCTCCCAATTAGTTTCCGTTGGTCAATGGACACGCTCAAACCTGAAAACCAGGTGGAGTCGATGTCATATACCTGCCAACCTGCAACAAAGAGCATGTCGAACGTGCATATATACATAATATGATCAGACACACCGTGAAGAGGAAATCTCAGAATCGTAGGGCACTCGCAAGCGAGTGATACAATCCCGTCCCCTTCACCAATACACTCTCACTAACTGACGCATCTAACATCATTAACATGATCAACAACATAGAACATCGTTAAATCAGATATCTTCTAAGTTAATCCAGAACATGTCGTAAAGATGGCATCAAAATGAAATCACATCAAAATATAGCTTCACATCGTTTAATTATTGCAATCAGAAGTAACCAAGTTCCAAATTCCCATCATAACATAACAAGGCATTACAAGGAGAACACTGACGAACAAGGAGCCAAAACAGAGGGGTGTTACATCCTCCCCCCCTAGGGTCAGGCTTACTCCTGGAAGCTTGCGGATACCCCTAGCACAAGCTCCAAAAAAATCACACCTAATGCAATATCATTACAAAGTTTACTCAAGACAAGGTATGCGACCTTATCACTTCAACATTCATTTAACATTTTGCATTTTGAATCTAGGTACAATAATCTAACATCTACAGGGTTTCTTAAAATTTAACAATAAAGTTGGGGACTATAAGCCTCACCAACAAGATGCACCTATTATGCAATTATCATTAACATGCAATGGTTTCACTAATTCCTTTTCTTTCTCTAAGCTTTTACTTACTGCAAAATGATTCCCTATTCAGATTATACATTTTCCACGATTATGAATGCAACTTGGGGACTTAAGTCCTTTACCCAAGGTTTGATCTAGGAAACAAACCTTCATGAATACATAAACATTTTCTCATAAGATACCACATACTATGGGTTTTCAATACACCACACACTCAAGGACAAGCATCTTTGTTAAACCAATGAGAAGAGAGGGAAGGAGAGAGAAGAATTTACAATTCTAACATAAGCACTATTGCAAACATGGTCTCATCATCATACAATCACTTTCACACAAGTGCATCGATCAAAAGAGCATCTGCACAAACTCTATGAACTAACAACATGTTCATTCATTTTCCTACTACTATATTTCATAATTTCCACAAAATATAACATGCAAAAACAACTTCAAAACCACATAGGATCAATCAGGCAATCACTTGCACAATGAGGTAAAGCACAAGAAAACATGCATCAGATACTCGCATGGAGAAGGAAACAACAAAACTCCAAAAGAGAATCCACACCCAAGGAACACACTACAACCACACTCAAGAAACAACTCAACCCTTTAGATGAAAGATTTAAGAAAGCAAACAAAACAATCACCTCTTGGTAGGCTTGCGAGCCTAACCCTCACAAAAGCATTCAACAAAAGACATGCAAGGGTGGAAACAACAACAAAACTGATTGTCATCCACCACACACAACACATCAAAATCACACACTACACAATCATCCATAATGCATTATTCCAATAGAAAGGATATCGGTGCATTGCGCACTACACCGAGGATCCTATCCTTTCCACTGGTTTCCTGCACCATTGGACCTGTACCATCTCACAACAACTTCTAGGCAAACAAGAGAAATCAACCCAAAAGGAAAACAACACGAAAGAGAAAAACAACTAGGTCAATACAATGGGCTCATAGTGCCCAGAGTATAAACCTACACAACTTACAACATAATGGGTCCAACATAATCCCAGAGTTCCCAGTGTTTAAACCTAGGCTCTGATACCATGTGTAATGCCCCGCCACGCAACCCTAGAGGAAGTTGCAATTCACCACTTAAACGTACCAATTTTTTTTTGTTTAAGTATAAATAACATGAAGATAATACATATTGCCAACAACCTCTAAGGCCACGAGACAAAGATTACTTAAAAACCCAAGCAACAACTAACATTAAAATAAACCGAAACATTAATCACTTAAGGAAATGAGACAACATACATTCCATTCAAGATAAATTACAACAAGGATATTTAATACCTCAAGATTCCAAATTAACATTTAAACAATAAGATTACAACACTCATTCCCGGAATGAGACAATTCCAACCAAATGATTACATAATAAAAATTCCACCTTGATAACAACTGAGGGGTAATAAAATACAATAAGAACTAAGAGAACAAGGCATGAGAAGAACTGATTCCCACGAGCTCTCCAACTAGAAATCATGAACACACGAACATGAAGAAGAACCAACAGAAAGATGCACACCACCCAACCACGTAGAACCCAAAGGCCCCACACCCTCCATGCTAGGAGATAGTAACAAGGATTTCCTAGACAAGACCAACTACCTCTAGACACAAGCTAGCACACTGAATTGAAACAAGAACAAAACCCACATTACTTAACACAATGGTTACAATGCTTCTAGAGTACAAAATCGAGTACCAACACTATACAAAATAAACCAACGGTACAACACCATACCGACTATTGTCATAGGAGGAGTGTCATCGCAAAGGCTGCATGGGATCTCCTGGCCAGTCTTCCTAGGTCCCGGCCCCCTCTCTAGGGATATCCTAGAAACCTCAACCAACTCCTAGCCCCACATGCACACCAGAGCGGAATCAATTATCTCTCGTAAAGATGAGATAACGATCTTACCATTCCAGGCCTTCCCGACTCATCTCAAGTCTCGTACAAGCCCTT
Organism: Sequoia sempervirens; assembly: GCA_007258455.2. Classification (NCBI taxonomy): domain Eukaryota; kingdom Viridiplantae; phylum Streptophyta; class Pinopsida; order Cupressales; family Cupressaceae; genus Sequoia; species Sequoia sempervirens. The sequence continues at coordinate 94,910 of VDFB02033832.1, read as the reverse complement.
GAGCCAATGAGCGAGGCTAAATTATCTTATTAATGTTCAAAGCTACTCTCTCCCTAGTAAGTTAATTTAATTTTCACTTAATTAACTGACTCTCACACGAGTTATCCTGGAACCACTTTGGGCCCGACGCTCGTTGAAAGCCACTCCCCTATCGACAACACATAACTCAACCACATGTCAAGGGTAGACAATGCACTAACACTTATCACAAATAATCAAACACCTCAACAGGTAACACATCACTACGGATGTCCAAAACTGAAACCAAAGCGTACACTACCCAAGGCTAACACAAGGTTGACTAACATACTGAGGCCCACATAACAAACTGATGACTCAACTCAACCATGAATCACAAGGTCACACAACCCGTTCAAAGAACTAGGTAACCAATTAAGCTTAACTCACACATAAACCAAGATAGCCAAAGCAAAACATAAGAGACATAGCATCATCTCAAGAAAACACTGCTGGAAGACTTACATGATCAACAAGAAATGACTTAAAGTCAACAATCACATAAACTCACGTTCTCTACAATCCCAAAAAAAATGTAATTTTGACCAACAACTTTCCCATAACGTGGAAACCAAAGTACAAAACAAAGGCTGACTCACGTAAAACCACCCATACCAATAAATGAACCCATATCAGGAAGATTCTCAAAACATTCACTCTCATTCCACGACATCGAAGGTGAGCAATTAAACATTGAAAACATTTCAGACACATAGGTAAGCTAATGTTCGGATTTCTTAAATCCATTCAAACACAGATTTCATGACTTGCATTTATCCAATCGATTGATCCCATTTCTTTTCACGACATTGAAATATATAAAGAACAGATCATTTACTCTAAATTTCGTAACCATATTCATAATCAAACACTTTAATGATGCAGCTTTCTAGTTAAAATTTAAATCAACCATTCTCCCTAAGTTTCACTAACATATTCAAACTCAAGGTATTTTAATAAATAACATTTAAATTAAATCACTTAATCCATTTTGTAACAAAGAACATTCAATCAACTAAAATTGATATTTCAAATAAGACGTTAGATTTTCCAAACTCTACTCTTACCTCTAGAAGCATAACGATAATCATCTTAATATATTTGAATTATGACACCCCTTAACGCGTCTATTAAATAAAATACCATTGCGAAATCCATACAATTAAATATAAAAGCATGTTGACATGATTATTTACAAACAAATATTCAAAGTATGAATATACCTTCATGTACAAAGTTACTCAATTTAGCCAACTATTATTTTAACAAATATAAAAGAAGAATTCCATTAATTACAAAATATATCAAATAACTTTTATATTTCAATTAATCATTTCTAAAACCTTATGATTTAACCAATAGAATAAAACATATTTTAACTTATACCAAATTTCATTTAATTTAATATATATTAAATATATTATATTTTATATAATATATAATATTAAATATTATAAATATTATATAAAATATAATATAAAATAATATTCATTAAAAAATTTAAATTGTAATAAATAAAACAAAGCAATTTCGAATTTAAACCGACATTGGTAAAAGGGCTGGGCCCAGGGCACACAGCCCCTGCCTCTCGTTGGGCAGCAGTGGCTATGTGCAAAGCACACACCGCCGCCTCCTTGCGGGTGGCGGTGGCTGTGTACACACACAGCCCGCCCCCCCCGTGGGCGGCGACGACTGTGTGTTCACACACAGCCCACCCCCTGCGGGCGGTGACTACTGTGTGCTCACACAGCGGATGCCTCCCGCCGGGTGGCGGCCGCGGCGGCTGTGGGGTGGGGTTTGACCTCCCACCTCACCAAAAGAAATTTTTTTATAATTTAATTTCTGCGTTTTACCAGAATGAAAATCAATAAAATTTTATGGGGTTCTACCCAAAATTTAAAAATTTCAAAATAACAAATATATTTGTATATATATTTGTGGGTATCTCCATATATTGATATATATGGTTGTATTCACAAATATATATACCCAAATCTTGATTTCATACACAAATTGTAACAATAATCCAAACCCAAATGAAAATAAAACTTATTTCAAAATTAGCAAATGGGTTTTCAAAAATCTAGTTTAAACATTGAGTTTTCTTGGATTTTCTTTCCATAACTTGATATAAATTTCTTGTTTGGTTTCCATTCCAAATCTATCTACCATTTACCAATTTTAAGAGCTTTTCCATGAATTTCCATAGAATCTAACACTATATTTTCAACCATACAAAGTGAGCAAGAAGATGAAGGGAGGAATGATGGAACCTTGTGTTTCCTCCAAAATTGCAAGCTTTAACCATGGAGATTTTTCAAGCACTCTTTCAACTCCACCATCATAGCCTCCTCCAAGCCTCTCCACCCAAAAAAAATTTAAAACCAAGAATCCATAGAGAGAGATTGAAGGAAAACCCTAAATAAAATATATCATTTTTTTCCAAAACTCCCCAAATTCACATTCAAATTCAACTTCTAATTCAAATTCTAATTCTAATTAAATTCAAATGCAAATGCAAACTCACTTTCAAATTCAAACTAAATTCAATTTCAAATTCATATTCAACTCTTCACAAATATCTTTCCCCAAAATAGTCAACTATTTTAGAAAATATCTTTTCTACCCCAAAGTCCTTGCATAAGAAAACATTTGAATTTTTAATAACTTTAAACAATTTTTCCAATTCCAATTTGAATTCAATATATTTTAGCACTTTATATTCAACAAAAGAATTAAATATTTTACACTTTTAATTCAAAAAGGGATAATTTAATTAATTCACACAATTAATTTAAATTATCAATAAAATAAATCTAATCCACTGTTAGATTATTTTATTAATTTATTTAAATTAATTAATATAGTAAATAATTTCCTAGCATTACAACCAAGAGCATTTAATCAACAGTTAAGCAACATAAGCCATTTTAACATGAATTCAATTAAGGATCAAGGTGATCAGGGCAACATGAAACAACCAAACCCGACTACAACCCAACGACACTCGGTGACTAGGGTAACGACTTGACACAGAAAACCTAGCTACTATCTCCCAATTAGTTTTCGTTGGTCAATGGACACGCTCAAACCTGAAAACCAGGTGGAGTCGATGTCATATACCTGACAACCTGCAACAAAGAGCATGTCGAATGTGCATATATACATAATATTATCAGACACACCATGAAGAGGAAATCTCAGAATCGTAGGGCACTCGCAAGCAAGTGATACAATCACGTCCCCTTCACCAATACACTCTCACTAACTGACGCATCTAACATCATTAACATGATCAACAACATAGAATCATCGTTAAATCAGATATCTTCTAAGTTAATCCAGACATGTCGTAAAGATGGCATCAAAATATAGCTTCACATCGTTTAATTATTGCAATCAGAAGTAACCAAGTTCCAAATTCCCATTATAACATAACAAAGCATTACAAGGAGAACACCGACGAACAAAGAGCCAAAATAGAGGGGTGTTACACCAACTAAGTACTTGAGCCATGAAATATAAAGTCCAACAGAGTACATGAGAAACAAGAAATATAGTCCATGAAATAAACAAATATAACACATAAAATCACATGTTTCTAGGTCATGTATTGTCTCTATAATCAAGAGACCTATTCACACCATGCAGACTATGTGGATGACCTGAAACACTCTATACAAGAGAAAGGTGAAATCAAATGTAAGACAATGAAAAATGATTTAATGACAATTTAACTTATAATCCATCATAAAATTAAATTACTATCATATCTGCGTCTGGATGCTCTTGTGCACTTGAAGCAACCTCTAAATTCTCTAAATCAATCTACATAAACAAGACAGAAATTTGAAATTAGATGTACAACTCTACAATTAATTATTTTTTAATTCAATTCAATTTATAATTTATCATATTTTAATTGTACCGTATTTTGAGGTTGTGCACCAGGCTCTTCTCTAGGACCTATTTGTACATGTTCAACTACAAGATGTGTCTCATGATATAAAAGAAAAAGAATATGTAATTGTTACCAATTTTTCGCTATAGCTCAATTGGTGGAGCTGATTAAATACTGTTATATCTAAAAGTGGAAAATACAGTTATTTTTGCATATGCTAAGTGTTGTTTGCATCTTATTCATCATTTTATAAGTGATAGTTGTGCATTGAAATGATTAAACTGAGTTTCAAGAGTTTCTATTTAGTGTTTCACAATCAAATGGAGTACAAAATTGAACATACAAATGGTAAAGCATGATTGAATGATTTCATCTATTTCATAAAGTAATCCATGTTTACAAGATTTCATTTGATTGCAAGAATTCAAATGACAAGTACAATTTTGCATTTTAATGTTTTTCTTTTTGAATGGAAATGAAATAATGAAATTAAATATCCACACAAGTCATGGTTTTAGCCGTTTCATTCATGACAAGAAAGGAAATATACGATTGAAAGAAAAAGTGACAAGTAACATGGGACATATCCATCATTGCCTGAGTCGATCTTCGGTGGATGCTTCGTAGCTTGCTCCATCTTGCTTGTGCTCCTGAATGTACCTACAAAAGATTATGAAGGGGCATCAATTAAGAGCTCAGGATATGAACTATACTACATGCAATACTAACAAAGATATATTTCAATCCTTGCAATGCATAGAACCAACTAAAGAAAACTGCAAAAATATGAGCTGAAAGAGAGACATCAACATCATCATATATTGTTTTATGCTAACATCGTTTGTTTCTTTGTGCAGGTATAGAGAAAATCATGACGCTGATTATCATTTGAAGACCAAGAATGTGGAGAAAAATAGGCTCCCAAAAGGGTAGAGCTCAACATGCTACCCCACGTATACCATAGGTGGGGCAAAGTAGAGAAATGTTATACATCTGAAAAATTAAGGAGTATTCATTCATTAAACCATCAAACCTATTATTCACTCAAAACAATCAAGTAAGTACTTCTTGAAAGCTATAGGTGAACAGTTGGTTTAATTCAATTCATCAATTCAACTGAGTACATTCATCTCAAACATTGTTGTATGGTTGTATTCTTCTGCCATAGTATTATTTGTTCATCATGTTCATGATATTATGCAAAGTTCAATAGTTTTCATGCTCATGACAGTGATAATGAACAGGCATACATAATGCCTCACCAATAAGAGCATTATTTAACAAAGAGCACTGTTTCAAATTTTCATTTTAGAAGAGAGCAAGTGCATGGAACAATTTTATTAAATGAAGCATAAAAATGCATGAAGAGTGCCAGGTTAAAGACCAAGATTATGAAAGGACAAAAAAGCATGAGGGAAGCTTCATGTTTTCAAGCATCAAGTAATCCACTATGTGATGTATCAATGCAACTATGGTATTATTGTTTCAAAAATCTATTTGTATCATTTAGCTATGCTTTCGAGGTATGTTTTTAAGGATATTGAGCATAGAGTTAAAGGTAGGCAAATATGAACAGATCGAACATAATTGCAATGTGAAAAGTTACTTCTAGAATGAGCAGAGTTTACAAAGGAAATGGTATGAATGAGGGTATGAAGTGCATCCATGAAGAGCGTAACTGTGAGTGCATAAGAGACTAAAGCAAACAAATAATCTATAGAGTTAAATTAAAAAGATTTATGTGCGAAAGGATAGTTTAAAACATCATGGAAATGACACTTGAAAATGCAAACAAATATAGATATATGGAGGAGGTCTCTACTAAAGTGCATAATGTAATCAAAGTGCAGAATCTCAGTCAAAATATCTATATGAAGGCTTCAGTTTAAATATTTAGTTTTCATCATGTTATGGTGTACCCATGTTGAGGAATAACACATATTTCTTTAAGATTCTGAATACTCACATGGGTCTTCTACAGAAAGAGGTAGGGTTCATATTTTCCTTCATTTTTTTGAAAACCCACATTAGGATTTTGAATGAAGGTGTAGTATATTTTAAGTATAGGAAGCCATATGAGAGTTTAAATTCAAGATATATTGTTTTAGAATCTCATAAATCCATTTGAAGGTTTTCGACATAACACAAGGGAAGTGTTTTTTCCTTTTGAATATCAGTTATCATGGTGGGGTTTTTTTCAGGAAAAGGATTTATTTAGTGCTCTCATGGTCGAGCTTAAATACAACAGAAAATATATTCAAAGATAAGTTTTCTTCATATTAAATAAATACCCATATGATGAAAATTGAGAAAATAGAAAATCATGTTGGGTCGAGCCTAGTTTTTGCATGAATAATCAAATATACAGATTCTTGTTCATTTTTCTTGAATACCCTACATTGGGGTTTCAAATTTAAAGATGAATTTCCCATTATTTCCAACATACCCATGTGAGGACTTGAGCTAAAATGCAGATTTCTTTCATTTTTAGTATACCCACATTGGGGTTTCGAGTTCAAAATACAAATAGTACTATTTCTAGGTTACCCACATGGGATTTGTTACAAAAATATAGAAAGTTACAAAAAAAACCCAATATGTACATGTTAAGGCCGTGGACCGCACAAATGGCTTGTAGATTTGTTCCTTAATGATCATCTTGCTCGCACAAAGATAAGTTTTTGTGAGTTTTTCTAAAGGGTAGAACGTAATGAAAATGCAAGGAGAGTAGAGTTTACCATTGCATGCCTGAAGAGACCTTATGAGCTCACGGTGGAGCCATGACAGAGCTCTCTACAATGCCCTAAGTAATGTCTCCCATAATGGCATTCCAAGGTGGATGCAAACAAAACAACAAGAATACAAAAATACATTAGAAACAACAATCATGGCTATGGCTTTAATGCCAAATCTTGTTTAGAATAGAGCAAATGGGTTCACAAAAGCCACTAGAGGTTTGGAGTCAACTTATCACCTGTAGATTCAACAAGAATAGCAACAATGGTACTTGAATCCTCCTCATCAAGTTCAAGCCCACCCTCATGGCGGCCAGTGAGAGAGAAATACATAAATATAAAAATGCATTAGAGTATGTTACAGTTGTGGCCAGTGTTTTTTTTTAATCATCAAAAGGAGCCAAGAAATCAAATAAATGATAGTTAAATGCTCACCATGAGTAGTAGAAACCAAATCTGACGAAAGTTCAACCACATAAAAAGATCGAATGGAGTCCCAAAGCTAAAACCCTATCTTCTCTCATGGCTACACATTTCTCTCAAGCAGAGTAAGTTTTCCAAAGTGTCAAATGAAAAATGAGGTCAAGATTAGGGTTTACTCTTGTTTTGTTGTGTTTCCCTAATTCGAACTTATGGGTTTATCATTCATTTTTTTTTTCGCATTTAATATCAAACCTTATGTGCAAAGTTTGAAAGGCTGACTTCCTTAATGATTAGGTCGAGCAATGTAGAGGCTCATGTGATTGAAATTTTGCCTAGGTTTTGTTTTGTTTAATTCAAATTATGTGAAGACTTTAGGCCTTTAGGTGAAGCCTTTAACTACTTTCAGGGGATTTTGAGAAAAATCAATTAGTTTTGGAGGGAATTGCTTTAAGAATAAGGATAGTTCTTAGACCTTTTTATTGATTTTAAAGAAATCAATTCAATGTTCATACTTATTGTTGGTTTTGATTGATTTTTTAGAAATCAATTATAGATTGGAAAATTGTTTCTAAGGGAAAGGAGATATGAATAAAATATATTCATTATATTTTATGATTTTTAAGAAAATCAATTATTGTAATTGGAGAGATAAGCTTATTATTGTTTTGCAAAATATTTTGAAATCTTTAGTAGCAAAAATTAGTCAAATTTTGGAAATCTGCATATCATGTAAAGCAAGATTAAAGCGATGTTTTTATAAATTGCTTTATTCTTTGCTATTTTTAGCAGATTTTTGAGAGGTACTTCCTTGGTTGGATTTGAGATTCCTACTGGATGGATAAGGTGTTTTATTTGCTTTTAAAGTAGATTTAATCTATTTTTAGAGGTTGGACAGTGTGAGCATGGAAAAAGTGTGTTTTTCTGCTTTTTTGCAAACTTTTGGGGCAGTTTTGATACCTTTTTCTTGAGCTTTCTTCTTGAGCTCAGATTAGGGTTTCAGAGTGGTTTTATCTTGAAGAAGACTTAGTTTCTTCTTCTTCTCAATTCAGATTCTAGTTTCTGGCTCTGACACATTTGGAGCTTGTAAAACTTATTTTGTACTTAGTTTCAGATTTTGGGCTATTCCTATAGTTGAATAAAAACAACATTCCTACTTCTCAATTTTGTGTCTACTTGCAGTTTCAGTTTGATGTTATATTGTGATTTTTGTTTACAGAATCCTTATTATGTCCTAAGACTATAATTTTTGATGCAGAAAGTTCAAAGATACAAGTTGCATGTTGTATTTAAAATCAAGTCTTCATGCAAATTATTAATTATTCATGAGAGGTTGTGAGATATTGTGTTTTCTGAAAGCTGTTTGTGAGGAAGAGATCAAAATCATCATTAAATAATTATCAAGTCCTAAAGATCATTTTAAGTCATATAATTTAAATTCAGTTGTTCTCTATCCTTTTTCCCAGAAAATCATTTAGAATAGGATCATCATTTGGAGAACCAACTCACTCTGGAGATTCCTTCTTCGCTCAGATCACCCACATCTAAAGAAGGTTTCCATGTGTCATTAGATTGCTGAATCTTGTATTCGGTAGGGTGAAAATCTAATTGATAATAGTAACAAATCTCATATTATGTATATATTCAATTTAAAATTTATAATTGACTTTAAATATAATAATTGACTTTAAATTACCATTTGATCTGAAGCCTGCTCTACATGTCCTCTTGGTGGTGTAACTATGTCTAGGTCAGGGATGAAAGTTGCACTAACAAAGTCCTACACGATTAAAATTAAAGCATGTACAATTGAATTAGGTTAATATCTATATATATATATTCAAGTTTGCACATTTTGTGTAGAAAGTTTTGTAAACAACCTGGAAATTAGTGGCCTCACGAGTAGCTACAACATCAAATGTTTTCCCAATGCCCATTCTTATTGTGATATCAACCTAGACATACATGTACATATATATTTAATGCTTATAATATTTACAAGTATACATGCATGCATTTCATATATCTAGTGAATTCAAAACTAATAAAATTATAACTATACTAATTTAAACTTAATTTTTTTTTTACAATACGAATGTACCTGCCCCTGATCTATGACACCCAATAGAGGAGGAGTGCTTGAAAATTCTTCAGGAGGAATCGATGTGGATGTCGATTGACTCGCCTAAACCAACATAAATATTTCAAACATATATGTGATTCAATTATGAATTTAAAACTCAAGTTAAATTTATAATTTCATATATAATTTTAATAATTGAAATCAAAATACCCCATAAGGGTTGCCGAGTATGACCGGTGTCAATGTATGTACTCATGGAATAGATGATTGCCCCATTGTTAGTGTCTTCTATACACCAAACAATTTGATTGTTAAAATGTATTGCAAACTTTTCTTTGATAGATACATCCATCAAAATTCTTATAAAATGAATGTACATCTAGATGCATATTTATACTTGTGTCGTAGTGTCCTCAGGGTGATGGTCTGTTGTAAGAAATTCTACAAATGAACTAATGCGACCAGATGAACCACCAGAATTTCCTCGTCCACCTGAACTAGGTGTGGCCTGATTAGGTCCATAGCATACTTGATGACAAATAGTACATATATGGGGATGGGCCTTGACACTCCTAGAACGGTACTTAGACCAGCTCCATAAAAAACTCCTCCATCATCATTGTCTCTATGCTCCCCATCCACTATTGCAGAAACATGTTGATCAAGGTCTCCTGCGAGTGTACTAAGGGAACCTAATGTTGAGATCAAAGCTCGATGGTGTACAAGTGTAGGAATGGGAGGACCAGGAGCAACAACGAGGGGTTGTGCATGCACAGGGCATTGGGGATCAACCCTTGCCCCTAACCTTTGTTGTGGCATGCCGCCACCAACACCTTGAAATGATCTAAAATCAAAATAATTGGGATTTTGCCCCAAAACAAACTCTACATACAATTTTCTCAAAAAATACAATGGGAACTCCCAATTAGCATGTGGGGGACTATCAAAAACCATATACCATCGATCCCAAAAATGTGCACTCATCTACAAATGTATGCACCACCTCATGGATATTCTAAATTTGTTGGGTGGAATGGGTTGTCGAGTAACGGGGTCAAGAAAGTAGGGGGCTAAATGGGCTTTCGCTATTTTAAGGTCTAATATTTGTTTGTAAGAGAGACCATTGGAATACAATTGTCTCATTTGTTCTCTCTCTCATCAATGCCTATCAAGATCAGAATCGATCATCTTGATGGCTTCAACAACATTTTGCATCACAGATGAAAAATGTCTCACATGTGGAGGAATCAATGCTTGACTTTGCATATCATTGATTTGATTTTGTAAGGATGCAACGTGATCATTTATACGTGCTCTCAAGCAAGCCTCATTAGATGCGATAGGTGTTGGATGTGGCATATTAGGTGGAGGTGGAGGGGGAGGTTGATGTGGCTGTGGCTGAGGTGGTGGATTGATAATATCATCAATGTTAAAATCATCCATGATATGAGATATAAATGTGCACATGCATTAAATCATACAAAATAGGATGTGCATACATATATTAAGATCATATATTTAATTGAAATAGGATGAGAAACATATATATTAAGATCATATATTTAATTGAAATGCACATATATATGCATTGATTGTTCAACTTGAGCACGTCCATACAAAATTCAAAATTTAACATGTACATGTACATTTAAAATAAAAAATATGATGCATAATTTGCATGTGTATAGATCATTAAACTAAACCATGTACATACATACAAATTTCAAAATTTAAGAACTATATATGCAAATTTTTATTACATGCACATACATACTAAACAATAAACTTGATACATTCACAAAAGCTCATTTTATGTCTAACACACACACACACACACATATATATTACAATTTTTTAGTAGGAGAAATCATGATCTAGTAGATAGTCATAAAATATTTACTATTATATATTATTCATTATAAGTTCATAAATTCCACCAAATTCATAAATCCATGTCACTAAAAATATCCATCTAGAACCAAAATCATAAATTTGTGTCACTAAAAATATCCATCCAACCAAATTTATAAATTCATCACACAAAATATCCATCGTTCACCAAAATGTTAAATTCATAACTATTTAAGATCATTGTCTTAATTTAGAAACTATTGTGGATCTCTACTGCATCTCTTCATTTCTTTGTGTTTTTCTTTTCAGAATTGGAAGTTCTCCTCTCCTCTAGCCATTGTCGATGCTCATCTATGATCCCATCCATAGCCCTGACAACATCAACAAGGGTTTTCATCCTAGATGCAAACATCCTCACAGGAGGTGTGACAGATTCTTTATTTTGAATAATGTTGATTTGATCTCAGATGGTTCTAATATTGGCATTTATTTTTGCTTGCAAATGAGCATGTTCATAGATTTCAGGTGGTGGAGGTTGGGGGTTACGAGGTGTAGTGTGTGGAGGTGGAGGTGAAGGTGGTGGAGATGGATGGAGTGGAGGATTGTGAATATTATTGAATGGATCCATGTGATCTTTAAGATATGAGTGAACTTACATTAGATTTGTAATTTCAAGATGTAAGATACATGTTTAGGAAATACCTTTAAACCATTCAATATAAATGGCCTTAAATAATTGAATACAAATGATAAAATATGTAAGCCTCATTTATGTCTAAGGCACATGTTACTTGAATGAAAATACAATTAACTATTAATATTAAATAATCTTGCATGATATTATTATTGTTAAATCTGGTTTCCTTGGGTAGCTTTGATCACCAAATTTTAAGAACTTCTTTGATCCCCTTAAGAAATGTCATATTGGGACCCCTTAAGAAATTGATTTACAATTTAGGGTGACAAGATGGCTTAAGGGGATCTACGTCTAGTGAGGTCCTAGGAGAAAATGACATGGCTCAAGTGAATAAAATTTGGTGAAGTTTCCCAAGGCAACCAAATTTCAATAAGAGCCTTTAAAGAAAAAATGATGGCTTTAGGGTTTAGGGTTAGACTTTAGAGTTTAGGGTTTAGGGTAATAGGATAGTTTAAGGGGATCTACATGTAGTAAGATCCTAGGACAAAATTACATGGCATAAGGGAATGAAATTTTGTGGAGTTGCCTAAGGCAACCAAATTTCATTAAGAGCCTAAGAAAAAATGATGGCTTTAGGGTTTAGGGTTTATAGTTTAGAGTTTAGGGTTTAGGGTAATAGGATAACTTAAGGGGATATATGTAGTAAGATCATATGACAAAATTACATGGCATAAGGGATTGAAATTTGGTGGATTTTCATAAGACAACCAAATTTCACTTTAAGGTCAGGTAGGAAAAAATGAATGGTTTAGTGTTTAGGGTTTAGATTTTAGAGTTCAGGGTTTAGGGTTTACCAAAATTAGGGTGAAGTTTTGGTGCCCCTTGGAATATAATGAACTTGCAAGTTAGTGAAGAACATTTTATTGTAGAATAGTTGATTGAGATCTACTCTTGTTTCAACTAACCAACCTAGATCATGAAATCTCATTCATATTATAATCTTGCATGATCTTATTATTGTTAAATTTGGTTGCCTTGGGCAACTTTGATCACCAAATTTTAAGAACTTCTTTGATCCCCTTAAGAAATGTCATATTGGGACCCCTTAAGAAATCGATTTATGATTTAGGGTGACGGGATATCTTAAGGGGATCTATGTCTAGTGAGGTCCTAGTAGAAAATGGCATGGCTCAAGTGAATAAAATTTGGTGAAGTTTCCCAAGGAAACCAAATTTAATTAAGGGCCTTTAAAGAAAAAATGATGGCTTTAGGGTTTAGGGTTTAGACTTTAGGGTTCAAGGTTTAGATTTTAGAGTTTAGGGTTTAGGGTAATAGGATAGCTTAAGGGGATCTACATGTAGTAAGATCCTAGGAAAAAATTACATGGCATAAGGGAATGAAATTTGGCAGAGTTTCCTAAGGCAACCAAATTTCATTAAGAGACTAAGAAAAAATGATGGCTTTAGGGTTTAGGGTTTATATTTTAGAGTTTATGGTTTAGGGTAATAGGATAACTTAAGGGGATATATGTAGTAAGATCCTATGACAAAATTACATGGCATAAGGGAATGAAATTTGGTGGATTTTCCTAAGACAATCAAATTTCACTTTAAGGTCAGGTAGGAAAAAATGAATGGTTTAGTGTTTAGGGTTTACAGAACTTAGGGTGAAGTTTTGATGCCCCTTCAAATATAATAAACTTTCAAGTTAGTGAAGAACATTTTCTTGTGGAATAGTTGATTGAGATCTACTCTTGTTTCAATTGAACAACCTAGATCATGAAATCTCATTCATATTATAATCTTGCACAATCTTATTATTGTTAAATTTGGTTGCCTTGGGAAACTTTACCAAATTTTAAGAACTTCTTTGACCCCCTTAAGAAATGTCATATTGGGACCCCTTAAGAAATTGATTTACAATTTAGGGTGAAAGGACGGCTTAAGGGGATCTAGATGTCTAGTGAGGTCCAAATTTAGTCATATTGTGACCTCATTGGTTCCATCTAGCTCTGGGTCAAAAGTGTTTACCCCTCTAATAAAAGAAAGTATCATGTTAAAAATGAATCAATCTATACATATCACAAAAATAACACACATCTATCAAAACAAGTAAAAATTTCCTCCTACATTAGAGGATATCAAAATAAATATGAAATATTTAATAATTATACTTCTAATCACTTATTAATAAGTTATATCATACATAATTTTAATCACATAATAAAGGAATAAATATACATATGTGGAAGATACAAAAATAAAAAGAGGCTACCCACATGGATCTTGATCCTTCTAGGAAGTGCCTAGATTGGTGTATTTCATGTAGGACTCTATGTAGGTGTTGGGACCTTCACCTCTCTCGTTGTATATTTCCAACAATCCCACTCACTCCCTCTATGGAATTATTTCCTTTGCTATTATCTAGTTCTTTTAATCTTCTAAATTAACCTCTTATTTATAGGAGCATAATATGAATCCTCCTCCCATTTCCATTGTAATAATAACATAGTTCCTCCAACCTATCATCATGTACCTCCTCCCTTTCCCATGTAATAGGTGTACCTTATGTGTTAAATGGTTCCATCTTGGTCTCCTTATTGATGCATTTCTATCCTTCCACATAAATCTATATAGTATCAAAATATAGGTAATTTTATGGTTATTGAATCTCTCTTAATTGCTAAAGAATCCACTATGATTGAGGATGGGTGGATTATTATCTAGGATCACATCTTAAAAATACTATACAGGTCATGATATGTGTTTCTTAATACATATATTCCCATACAAACCTCTTTCCATGTATTATCAACTCTCTTATATAATAGACACTTTACTAGATTTAAATTTCATATGATATATACCCAAGTGTTTCCAATTGGAATTGCTATAATTATACTTTTATGGTATTCTAGATATTCATAATAGTTTTCATAAATCTACCAAAGAGACCCATTCTTGACATTGAACCCACATAATTTTAGGTTTGTCCAATGAAAGAAACTTTACCCATAGCACTCTCACTCGTGCTTTCCTATCTTGTGGATATAATAGAATAACGTTTTCTTGCAATGATTTAGATCCCTAATGATCATGTCTAAGTGTCATAGAGAGTGATCATCCACTTTTCATAAACTTGTAGAAATCAAAAGGTTTTATATTATGTGTTCAAATAAGTGGAAACATTACAAAAATCTCTACTGAATGGTGACAATAAAGGGTTTTTTAAAGGAACCAAATTCGATTTTAACATCCTAAGACAAAATTCAAATGATTTAGTGTTAAGTGTTTAGATTTTACAGTTCAGGGTCTAGGGTTTAGCAAACTTAGGGTGAATTTTGGGTGGCCCTTGGAATAATTTAGACTTGCAAGTTAGTGCCAATTGGAATCGATCATATGTGCTTAGATTTACGAATTTGCTAACTAAATTTGCAAACAAACATTGATAAACTTTATGAATTTTAACTATTGTTTAACATATTGTTTTCTAATCTAATTATAATTTAACATTGAAACTAAAGTTTAACATATCATTTTTTCCATACAATGCAAATTAAATTTAAAAGATTTAAGCAATGCAAATGAATTTTTTTGAGCTCGAAATTACCTAGTTTTCAAAATCAAAATGATTTGTTCGATTTCAATTTAGGGTTTTAACAATTTTTTTTGTTCCAATTCAATTTAGGGTTTCAATTTCTAAGAAATTAGGGTTTTTAATGCAAATTTTTCATTTCAGTTCAAACTAGGGTTTTCAAATTCAATTTTTTTTGTTTGATTTGAATTCATGGTTTCAAAAAGATTGATTAGGGTTTCTAAATGCAATTTTTTTTATTTCATTTCAATTTCTAGGGTTTTGAAATGCAATTTATTTCATTTCGTTTCAATTAGTGTTTTCAAATTCAATTTTTTTTGGTTTAATCAAAAAATTTAGGTTTCAAAAGTTAAATTTTGTTTGTAAAACACAATTCAAGGTTCAATTTTTCATTTCTATTAAAAAATATTTAAGTTTCATTGCATTTTTTCATCTATTTTTACAATTACTCATTTCTACTATAACAGGAAAAGACCCCTCAAAGCATGAAATAAATTTTAAAAAATGCTAAATTCACTTATTTTCTTCACAATTTCAATAAAAATATGGAAAAAATGCAAAAAGAAGGGTGGTGGGCAGGTACCTGGAGCTTTTTGTGGGGGTCACTGTCGCCTGTACTCAGGATCCCGTCCACTATAAAATGAACTCTATTTGTTTTTAAAAAATAAATAGCATTATAAAATGGGATCCCAATTTCTACAAAATGGGATCCTGATTTTTATAAATCAAGATCTTGTTTTGTAGTAATCGGGGTCCTATTCCTTCTCCATTGGTTCGAGATCCTGTTGGAAATGTGATCCCAATTTTTAAAAAGCGGGATCCCATTTCGTATTTAGGCTCAAGATCCCAAAGCTAAACATGATCCTATTTTAAAAAAATTGAGATCTTGTTTATTAAAATCGGGATCCTATTTTTGCAAAGCCAATTTCATTTTTTGGCTAAGGAAAAAAATTACATGTTTTGTGGACTCAACTTTGTGCATTACCCTTGGATTTTTGGGCCATAGAAAAACCCCATGTGGGCTGTTTTGTGCATTCGAACGGACCCTACATTCTATTTTTAGGCTTTGCAGGCAACAAACACACAATTTCAGACATGAAGAGACAAAGATCAACTTTTTGGAGCATCTTCTACTCAAATTTGTCATAAGCAATGATTTTTTAGCATCTTTTATGAGGTATAACAAGGAGCAACAGTTGTCAGAAGCAAAAACGTAAGAGAAAGCTTACAAAAGAACAAATCAAAGCATATAGACAAAGAGATAGAGAAGGTCTTAGGAAGAGAAGACAAGGTATGTTAAATATTGGTGAACTTGACCCTTATGGTCTTTCAAGTGAAGAGGAAATTGAATATGTTCAAGGTGAAAAATTCAAAGTGAAAATGTTGGAATTGAAGATGTTGAACATGATATTCAAATTGGGAATGAAAATATTGAATTCGATAATGAAAATGTTCAAGGTGAAAATGTTGGATTTGAAGATGTTGAACATGATATTGAAATTGGGAATGAAAATATTGAAATTGAGAATGAAAATGTTCAAGGTGAAAATGTTGGATTTGAAGATGTTGAACATGATATTGAAATTGGGAATGAAATTATTCAAATTAATATTGAAAATGTTCAAGGTGAAAATGTTGGAAATGAAGATTTTGAACATAATATTGAAGCAATTGTAAATTATGTTTCACCAGATTACACGAGAAATGAAGAACCTTGTGTGGAAGAAAGAAATATTCCAAATTCAAGACCTTCAAGAACCCCTAAATGGTTACTTGAAATTGATGAGAACATTATAAACAATTTTGAAGGCAAGAGGTCAACACGAATTGTTCAGTTGTGGGCTAGAAGACTTTTCAACCAATATTTTAGCAATAAGACATTGACCGAGAAATGCCAACTTTTTGTACAATTGCTAAAGATGCAAAAGATGGGACCTTTTCTAGCCAAATTGAAGATTCGTGTGAACAAGAAGACCAAAAAAAATTCTATTATTGTCAAAAATATTTTTAATGCTCTCAAGTCTATTGGAAAAAACAAGGAAAAGGATAAGAGAGCTGCTCGAAGAGTCATTACAACTACCCCAGTAAGCCATCAATTGAAAAAGCTTTTATGAGACAAACTTGTATTGATTTTGACATAATAAAATCTGATAAAGCACTTGCAAGAAGAGAAGGAATAGATGATCCTCTTCAAAATGATACATGGGCTTTGGTCGGGAGGCTTCCACATGTTGATAAGAAGCTAACCAATAATGTAAAGTAGGTAATTCAAATTTTTTGGCATGATAACTCTAAAGTATCACCCAATGCAAAGGATGTTTTAAAGTTAAGAATTGGCAATCAAGATTGTACACTGCATCCTAAACATTTATTGGAATCAAGCCAAACAATGTTGTTCAAAAAATTTATTGAAATACATCCAAATATGGAAATCTTGCAAAGGAATTTTGAAGGTTTGAAGCCATTTTATTGTGTGCCTCTTAAGATTCATAATACTTGTTGCAAATACCATGTGGAGTTTGCAAATACTGTGTGGAGTTTTCAATGTACCATGAGCTATTATGCTATATCCATTCTACTTTACATACTAATAAAATGTTGCAGGAGTGTGGTGCAATGCATCTTCCGAAATCATCAAGGGACTTGATAGATCTATTTTTATGTTCTAGAAATGATGGTTGATTTTTCTATAGAAATGATTGTTTAAATGCGAAGTGCTAACAATGTGGTGGCTTGTCAAAGTTTTTTCAATGTTTTCATGAGAGCTCTGAACAAGAATTTGGAAAGAAGCTTGTTTAGAAAAAGAGATATGAGATAGTCAAATATACTTTGTAGAGTGGAGGTGAAGGTTCTAGATGTGAGTTGGTTACAAAAGAATGCAGTGTTGCTGATTTATTTAAGATTTTAAGGACAATATTTTCTACAAGTATGCAAGGAATAGTCATAGGTCTCAGTGGTTGGATCAACAATTTAGGATGTGTAAGGATTGATTGGAACTATAATATTAGTGGTTTATTTTGTAGAAAACTACACATTACAACCACAAAATGAGGTATAATATTAGTATTACAATTCCATTTAGATTGCTATTTTTGTCCACATAATGTTTAGACATGCACCTGTTAGTACAGAGGGGGATCAAAAGATAATCATATAGTATCATTTTTATATGAGTGATGTAGATCTCACTCATCCGAGTATGTCCAACATTGTTTCAAGAATTTTTTTGAGTTCTTGTAGGAGCATGATATAGCACTGGGCCGAAATCTCATTTGGTTAGATAATTGCACAAGTCCATTCAAGAATGCTCGTATGTTTTATTAGTTGAGTAGAATGCATGTAGAGAGGGGTCTACCTCATATTTGGAGTTTTTTTTGAAGTTGTACATGGGAAAGGGTAGCATGATGGAGCAGGTGCATGCGTAAAGAGAGCTCTAGTTAAGGAGCAATTGAAGATTTTAGGAGCAAAATTTAGTGATGCACATTCTATTGTTGATTGGTGTAGTTCAAAATTGTCACAAGGAGGGATACTTGATTCAACAATACATAGATTCTTTTGGTTGGTTGAGGATGACCTATAGTGGGAGGAAAATTGGATTATCATACAATCAAAGGTTCTTCAAAGATGCATTAATTTTGAAGCTTAGATGTAGGAACATCGACCATTTGGACATGAGAGTTGGTTTGTTTTTGTCAGAGTTGTATTCAGTGCGAGTGGGATCAATGCAATTCAAGTGAGTGGGTGGATACATGGGTTCCATAGTATCTAACTCCTTTATCTCAAACAATATCCATGGAAAATGACACAATTGAAAGTTCAGTTGATTATGTCTGGCTTTCTATCTACTACAACCAGGACATGTTTTTGCAGTTGTTGGACCATATGGGAATGAAGAGAGATTAGACTATTGGTTGGCTCGATGTGTGTGGGTAAAGCATAAGCTACAACAACCGATGGAAGATGATGATGGTTTTGTGTATCCTACATGTTCAGTTGTGGTTGTAGGAACTTGGTTGTGAACATACATGATTAGAAAGAATGACATAATTGCATTTGAAGACTACGAGAAACACAAAAACATTCTCATGTATTCACACCTTGTTATAGCAACAAATGTTATGTTGTTGAAGCATCATGCTAGACCAAAGACAAAACAACTATGGACACTTAGTAATGTTGATCATGAAGCAATATTGGATACTCTTAAGAAAAGAGATGACCCTTTAGGCACACTTAAATATCATTTTCAAGAATGTAAGGTGAAATTCTTAGGTTCATTATGCTTAAGTTCATTAGTGTTCTTTATTTAATACTGATATTTTGTATACTATTGCAATGCAAGTGTCTTTAATAGTGATATTTTGTATGCACTTTTATGATATTTTTGGCATGATTGATCATGGACCTGCTGCAACAATAGCCAACTCTGATCCTTTTGGAGAGGTATGAGACATATTACAACAATATAGATTGGTTATTCCAAGCATCTTTTATAGTTTGCATTGCCATCTCATTGTATTTTGTGTCATTTAGAATAATATAGATTGCTTATTCTAAGCATCTTTTATAGTTTGCATCACCAATTCTTCATCATTCAGGTTGTTTAGATTAATATAGATTTGTTAGTCTAAGCATCTTTTCTATTGTGACAATATATATTTCTCATTTTCCCACTTTTTTGATATTCCTGGCACAATTGATCATGGACCTACTGCAACAATAGCCAACTTTGATCCTTTTAGAGAGGTATGCGACCAATTAAAACAATATAGATTGGTTATTCTAAGTGTCTTTTATAGTTTTCATTACCATCTCATCATATTTTGTGTCATTTAGAATAATATAGATTGGCTATTCTAAGCATCTTTTATAGTTTGCATCACCAATTCATCATCATTCAGGTTGTTTAGATTAATATAGATTTGTTAGTCTAGGCATCTTTTCTATTGTAATAATATAGATTTCTCATTTTCCCACTTTTGTAATATTTTTGGCATGATTGATCATGGACATACTGCAACAATAGCTAGCTCTGATCCTTTCAAAGAGGTATACGATAGATTGCAACAATATAGATTGGTTATTCTAAGTGTCTTTTATAGTTTTCATTACCATCTCATCATATTTTGTGTCATTTAGAATAGTATAGATTGGTTATTCTAAGCATCTTTTATAGTTTGCATCACCAATTCATCATCATTCAAGCTGTTTAGATTAATATAGATTTGTTAGTCTAAGCATCTTTTCTATTGTGACAATATAGATTTCTAATTTTCCCACTTTTGCAATATTCTTGGCACAATTGATCATGGAATTGCTACAACAATAGCCAACTTTGATCCTTTCAAAGAGGTATGCGACAAATTACAACAATATAGATAGATTATTCTAAGTGTCTTTTATAGTTTGCATTACCATCTCATCATATTTTGTGACATTTAGTATAATATAGATTGGTTATTCTAAGCTATACCTTGATGGTTTGTATAGGTACTTGTCAGTCCAGAATGTGAACATACTACTATGGTGGAAGACTGTGCCTTGAACGCCTCCAATAGGAAATTTTTGTAAAATTTAAATTTTCAAATGTGAAACAATGTAAAAAGGTCATAATTGTGTATGGGCATAATCTATATCCAATGATTTTTTTTGAAATATGGGTCAAATGTCTGGCATTGTATAAAGGGTATGTTTAAAATGTAAAAGGGGTCTATATTTTAGAAACTCATAGGTTAAATCAGTCATACAAGTGTATGCTTTGTTACTGTTATTGGGACAATTCTATAATAACTTTTTGTACTTAATTGAACTACAACCAAAGGTTATTTTCCTGGTTCTTTCATGTCAGTATGCTCATTTGAACAAGGTTTTGTAATATATCCTATTTATATATAATAAATTGCAGTGGGTTGCCACTTTTTCTCCTCAAATCCAACTTGGGTGCAACTTCATTTTTAACAACTTTCATGAGGTTTTTAAGCAAATCAATGTTTCCAATCTTTCCACACCCTATAAACTCATCAAACACATCTATTAGGACTTGCACAAAATTGATCCAACCTTAAATCTTGCTTCCCCCACATTTCATTGACATTACCAAGTTGTAACCACCATTTTTCACCTAATTTCACTCATTTTTGCCATGCATGGCAACTCCCCAACTCAAGTACAAACCTTTCCAGCTCTCTAAACCTACATAGTCACCTTATATAGTCCTAATAAAATCTACCATGGCCATACCATCCAACTACTGATTGTACAATAGATGGTATGATCTTTTAACACTTTGGACTCTTAAGGGAATCGTCGGTCCAATGTAGCTCAGAGTGATTCAGGATATTTGGGTGCAAAAGAAGACCATACCTAGTGTAAACGTACCCCTATGGATGTGTTGGAATAGTCCATTTTGTCGTACGAGTTGTAGAATGAAAGTTGCACCACTTTGCAACTTTACATTACTTGCATCTAACAACTTTTCCTTCAATTGAAAACTTTCCACCGTGGGAAACACATCGAAGATAGTAA
Source organism: Sequoia sempervirens (assembly GCA_007258455.2). Lineage (NCBI taxonomy): Eukaryota > Viridiplantae > Streptophyta > Pinopsida > Cupressales > Cupressaceae > Sequoia > Sequoia sempervirens. Next base: position 73,146 of record VDFB02033832.1, on the reverse strand, counting down.
AAAATGAGAGATGTTATTGTAGATGGGCTAAACACAATCCCATAGCCTCAAACAGAGAGTCTGTAAACATCACGGTTTCTAAGAAATAGCCCTTCAAAAATTGCTGCTTTTTAGCACTTTGGACTCTTAAGGGAAATCGTCATTCCAATGTAACTCTGAGTGATTAAAATATTTGGGTGCAAAAAAGGACTATCCCTAGTGTAAACGTACCCATCTGAATGTGTTGGAACAGTCCGTTTGGTCGTACAAGTTGTTGAATGAAAGTTGCAGCACTTTGCAACTTTACATTGCTTGCATCTGACAACTTTTCCCTCAACTGAAAGCTTGCCACCATGGGAAAACGCCTCTGAGATAGCAAAAACAAAGAGAGGTTATTGTAGATGGTCCAAACACAACCCCATAGCCTCAAAAAGAGAGTCTGTAAATGTCATGGTTTCCAAAAAATAGCCCTTCAAAGATTGTTTCCTTTTAGCAATTTGGACTCTTAAGGGAAATCGTCGGTCCAATGTAGCTCAGAGTGATTTGGCATATTTGGGTGCAAAAGAGGGCCATCTCTAGTGTAAATGTACCCTTCCAGACATGTTGGAGTAGTCCCTTTGGTCGTATGAGTTGCTGAATGAAAGTTGCACCACTTTGCATTTTTACATTGCTTGCATCTGACAACTTTTCCCTCAACTGAAAACTTGCCACCATGGGAAAACGCCTCAGAGATAGAAAAAATTGAGAGAGGTTATTGTGGATGGGCCAAAAAAAATCTTATAGCCTCAAATAGAGAGTATGTAAACATCATGGTTTCTGAGAAATAACCCTTCAAATATTGTTGCTTTTTAGCACTTTTGACTCTTAAGGGAAATCATCGGTCCAATGTAACTCAGAGTGATTCGGCATATTTGAGTGCAAAAGAGGACCATCCCTAGCATAAACGTACCCATCCAGATGTGTTGGAACAATCTGTTTGGCCCTATGAGTTGCTGAAAGAAAGTTGCACCACTTTGCAACTTTACACTGCTTGCATCTGACAACTTTTCCCTCAACTGAAAACTTACCACCATGGAAAAACACCTTTGAAATAGAAAAAACAGAGAGAGGTTATTGTAGATTGGCTAAACACAATCCCATAGCCTCAAATGGAGAGTCTGTAAATGTCATGGTTTTCTGAGAAATAGTTCTTCAAAGATTGTTGTCTTTTAACACTTTGGACTCTTAAGGAAAATTGTTGGTCTAATGTAGCTCAGAGTGATTCGGTGTATTTGGGTGCAAAAGAGGACCATCCCTAGTGTAAAATTACCCATCCAGACATGTTGGAACAATTCATCTGGTTGTATGAGTTGTTGAATGAAAGTTGCACCACTTTGCAACTTTACATTGCTTGCATCTGACAACTTTTCCATCAACTGAAAACTTGCCACCACAGGAGAATGCCTCCAAGATATAAAAACTAAGAGAGGTTATTGTAGATGGTCCAAACATGATCCCATAGCCTCAAATAGAGAGTCTATAAATGTCATGGTTTTTGAGAAATAGCCCTTCAAAGATTGCTGCCTTTTAACACTTTTGACTCTTAAGGGAAATCGCTAGTCCAATGTAGCTTGGAGTTATTCGGCGTATTTGGGTGCAAAAGAGGACCATCCCTATTGTAAAAATACCCATCTGAACGTGTTGGAATAGTCCGTTTGGTTGTACAAGTTGCTAAATGAAAGTTGCACCACTTTGCAACTTTACACTACTTGCATTTGACAACTTTTCCCTCAACTGAAAACTTTCAACCATAGAAAAATGTCTTCAAGATATAAAAAATTGAGAGACATTATTATAGAGGGGCTCAACATGATCACATAGCCTCAAACAAAAGGTTTGTAGGCATCATAGTTTCTGAGAAATAGTCTATCAAAGATTGCTGCCCTTTTGCACTTTGGACTCTTAAGGGATTTCACTGATTGAACATAGCTTGAACTGCTTCAGCCTATTTGGGTATGAAAGGGGACCATACCTAACCTAAAAATAACCATACAAATGTGATGGAATAGTCAGTTAGGTCATATGGGTTGTAGAACAAGATTATTTATGCACTTACAAATAGTTTTTAGCCTCCAACTGAACTCCAACGTTGATTTTTGTGTGAAAAAAAGCCATGAGACCATAGCTTGTTTCTTTCTTTTTAATGGAAACTAGTGGGCATAAAAGTTAACTTCTTTAGAGATTTAGCATTTGAGATTGCAAGAAGACATCAAAATGGCTAGTGTACTAAATAAATTCTTATGATTTCTAAAGAATGCTGATAACTCTACTCAGTTGGCTTCTTTTTTCAAAATCATACAAATTGAGCCTTGGCATCAATAGACTCTGTATATCAAGCTACCACAATTCAAGTTTCAATGATGAATATTTATCATGCATGTTTTTATGAAGAATCAATAAGATCATATTGAGTTACTTTGCAAAAACTATAGTTTCTAGAGAAAAAAATTGTGTTTTCTCCATTATTCGACCCCTACACAACAAGTAAAAAGTTGCATAACATGTGGAATGAGGGGGCAGCAGGCTTGAGATCACTTTAAAGTTGATTTGAGTGCTTTCTTTTGATTTTTTGTGATTTTTGTGCCAATTTTTCTCAAGGCGGGTAGTGGACCCATATTTTGCATTTTGAGTAAATTATGAATTATTAAAGCCCTCCACCTATTGTACCTTTCATGTGGCTCGGTGGAGAGGTTGTGTACAATATGATTTGAATGTGTGCAAGTCCATTTAAGAAAGGGGAAATGATTTGTGAGTCTTGGAGTTGCTGTCCTAAGCAAATCATTGCTTAAATTGCATGAAAATGGAGCTTTTAGCCTAGGGTTTGTTAAAATAAATGAGTGGGAGAATCTCTTTAACTTTTAAGCATATTGGGGTCATAATAGAGGTCTTTGAGTCAGTGGAATGGCTAGGGGAGTTGTGCAAATGGGAATTTCAATAAACCCTATGCATTTGCATGGTAAATGAATGGTTTCATGGGACAACTTGCTAAAGTACTTGTAGGTGCAGAATAATTTCTTAGAATTCATTGTTTAATGACACAACTCAAGATTTTTTGGGTGTTCTTGTGAAGATCAAGTGTTTAAAGGGCACTCACTTTGTGAAAGAGGGCTAATTCACTAGCCTAAGATAGGGGTATGTTATTGGTTCTGAAATTTGGTCCAAAGGAGTCAAGGGTAGTTTTCACATATGTTTTCACCCCCACTCTACATCAATCCATAGATTGTTTGAAAGCACTTGTTTTAGGATTTTATCCATAACAACAAGCTAGTGAACTGTTTGATAAAAAGCTTTGGTACACATGTATGAAAAATGTGGTAGCATAGACAAGGCAATGATTTGTTTGAAAAAATGCCTCAAAGAAATGTGGTCTCATAAAATTCCATGACAAGAAAATGCAATTGACAACTACTCCTAGTTATTAGTTATGTAATGTGAAGTAATTACATAACTACTAAGGTTGACTTTGTAAAAACTATATTGTAATTGAAATTTTTTCATTTATCAGCATCTAGTTGTTAGTTATGCAATGCAAAGTAATGCTTTGGGTTTGAAAGATGTGCAATGCAATGTAATAAGGGATATGAATATAAACTACATAATACAACCATTCTTTTTTATGCTATTGTACATTGATATTTAACCATTGCTCACTTGATTAAATTTTCAAAGAGTTTAATCATGCACATGAGGAAGAAATTAAATTTCGATTGCCAACTTCTATATATCAAATTATCCAATAATCTTTAGTGTATCTCCATATACAAAAATGGCATCAATGCCAACTCAGACAAAGTTTTACAAAATGTGGCATATGCCATCTCGATGTCTATTCAAAATTTACATGCCAAAATGTCTATCTCATCCTAAACTACTGGTGGATCATCAAAATGGAGCCTCTTTGAAGCACTTGTTGGCTCTGAAGGTAGCTACACAAGAAAAATTCAAACCACAATTGAGATTAGTTATACTATATGATTTAAAATTTAATAATTAACACCAAAATCAATATACAATGAATTATAATTGAACTCTAAAATTGAAATCTTGATTACCTAAAATATCCATCTCTTCAAAGGGTCAGGAGTCTTAGAATATGCCCCTCTCAAAGAACCAACCAAACCAACTTTTGTAATGTCAATCTATATATGTGAACAAAAACATAAAATTGATCCAAGTTAGCATACAATTTATGGTAATAGGAACATATAAATACCAAACACAAAATAAAATAAACACATACCTCTTTAGGTTGATCTTTTTCTTTATCTCCTTTAGGTGTTGTGACACCTCCTCCTTGAGGTGTTTCAACACCTACTCCTTGAGGTGTTCCAATACCTACTCCTTCAGGCATTGTGGCAATGGTCAACAACGACGTATAGCTCATAACTGCCTATACATAAAAATGACAAGTACATATAAAACTACCAATCTATGTTGATGTATGTATAATCAATATAAGATCTTAAAAATCTTAATTCAATCGAATTTGAGTTCAATTACCTTTCCCTTATCTAGCATTTCACTTCCATAGTCTAGACAAGGTTGCACCTCACTCGCACTAGGTATTTCCTACAAGAGGAAAATAGATAAACATATAAGTTATTATATAATTTCATTAATGGAAATTCAAATGAAAAGCAAGTATATAATAAAAAATGTAAACGAGTGAGTGCAAAAATATATACTGTGTGCATGTCAAGGCCAAATGAAATGGCCCTAAGGGTACTATCAACCACCTATGTGAGCGCTCCACTCCCTTGCATCTGATCTATAATGTCCACATCATGGAGGTCATAATCAAAAGTTTCCAAGGGATGTTCAATACATTGTACAAGAGGACCCGAGCATATTTGGTGGCACATAGAACAAGTATGTAGAACACAAATATGCGGACCTGACGAGGATGACACAACAACACTCGATCCATCACCAACATCACCAAAATTTGGTTGAGCTACTATAGAAGCATGCAAAACCAAAAGACCACTCAAAGAGTGAATAGCCTGGACCTGTCTGTGTGGCGACATCATGCATAATATCTGGATGATAAACTAGAGGTGGTGGAGGAAGGGGAGGAGGGCGAACATATGGGCATGGGACTACTCTAAGTGCCCCTGGTCTATCTTAGGGAATACCTCCACCAACGCCCTGGAAGGGTTTAATGTCAAATTAATTGACATGATGCCCTAACACAAACTCAACATATAATTTTTTAATAAAGTAAAATGGTATATCACAATTGTTGTTCGGTGGTTTATCAAAAACCATACACCAATGATCCCAAAAGTTATCTACAATTTCCCTATGCGTGCACCATTTCCATTCTCAATAGTCATAATGCCTGATTAAAGTTTAAAAATAGTTAATCTAATTGAAATTAGACAATATAAATTTAAAAATATTGTAAAAACAACCCAAAAAACCCTACTTTTTAACAAAAATCTATAAAATTCTCTAATTTTTAATAAAAATACATAAACAACACTATTTTTTAATCAAAATCTATTAAAAACATTCATTTTTAAGAAAAATCCATTCTAAACTCAAGTTTTTCATAAAAATCAATCAAAAACCCTATTTTGAAAAAAATCCATAAAAAACTAACCTTTCAAATCAGATATCAACTAAATTAGATATCTGATATGTGAAAATCATCCTCACTGTGTGCCTGCAGCCTTTGTGCAAATGCTAAATGATTTTAACTGGCCAATATATATATATATATATGCCTCAAATCGGATATTCGATTTGGATTTTATCTAACAAGGAGATCTTGGTTTGGGCATTGCTTTGGAGCAATGTACTGACACCCAAGCACAAAAAAGTGAACTCGACATTTTTGCATTTTTGGGTCGATGAAAAACATAATTTTTTTCCCATTGCCACTTTTTGGCCCATCATGATACTGCATATACCCATACCCATGGAGTAATCATTGATCTAGTATGTTGGGTGATTGCAATCATGGAAGAGTTCCTTTACATTCATTATTTTTACCAAGACAAGTATGAGCAATTATAAGTCTCAATTAGAGTACATGATGGTTCTACTCACCCTACTATTGGTACCTTGACCCTTCATGTCCAAGTTGGACAAAAAATATTGAATGTACCTTTATCTATAATTCCTACTCAGATCAATTTCATGTGAAGTTAGGTCACCTGCATGACTTACTTCCATGAATGGGGTCTCCTCCATCATCTATAAATACCTAATATTTCCATTTGAAGGAAAAGTGCACACTATAGATAATAATAGGTTTAGGCCCTTGTCTCTCCATGGGAACTTTTCACTAGATTACTTTTGGCCACAACCATCTGAGCTTGTTCGACCCCATAGTGATGTTATTTTTCTATCTTATAGAAAATTCAAAGCTAGCTGCATTTCTCAATTATCTATCAACAACACCTCATCTATCATTCTAGTTGTTACCATTAATGCCCCTTGATCTCCTATGGATATGCCAATAGTTCCTCCTACAACTTTGTAGGTAGTGAACGAATCATGGCCTGAAGTAGGTATCCACCCTCAACCTTGAGAATTTGGTGTCTATGCCGAGGTTCCACCTCTACCATCCTATCTAAGACCATAGGTAATTTTTTTAGCACAATCTAGACCTCCTCATAGTTTGGGGATTTCTTTTGTTCCTTCTATCTCTATGAAGTTTGGGGAAAATAAATTCATTGTGTTAAAACCTTCTCCTATTGTCTCCCAACCTTTGGTGGTTTCTTCTATTGATCCTTCAAAGGAAGAAAATGAATCAATGTTGAGAAACACCCAGGTTCTCTCTACATAAACTCTAAATTGTATGAAACAAAATACAAATTTGAAAGAGTGTAGGAGATGACATCATGCTATGGCTTGCTAACTTGTTGAAGGAAGTGAACCTTTTCCTAATGATCCTTCTCCCATACAACTAGATCCTAATGAGATCCCACTCCCTCACCCATCTACACCATCCCTTGACTCCGCTTCACCCTAGTCACCAAAACATGAACTTGAGACCTACCTTTCTCAACCATGCCAAAAGCTAAAAATTTAACCACGTTCACCATCATTAAGTCTAAGGGATTCCTCCATTCCACCTCTCTAAAATCCTTCTTCTCCTATGATTGATAGGGATCATGATTATGTTAATGTTTTTGGCAGCATCGAAGCACTTCCAACGATTATCATTCTTTGAAGGAATTAAATAATAGCCAAAGGTTATCAAAATTATAAGATCTCTAAAGGCTTGAATCAGAAGTCACTTCATTTTGCTAAAAAAAGTTAAGCATTAAATAATTATTTGTTAAAATATGTCTCTTACATCAAGTGGCGCGATTATCTAAATAGCCAACTTTATTTTTAAATGGAGCAATTTTAAATGAGACGTCTTTGCTTAAGAGGCCGACATTTCTTTTTTGAAAGGTCACATCCTTTGGAGATATTCCTATAGATGGCTATATAAAGAGATCCCTGTTGGCTACATAATTATTATTTTCATATTCAGATCAATTATCAAGCAAGTTCAATTTATTCCTTCATTCAAGTGCGAATACCTTCAAGAGAAGATTGCGAATTTCTCTAAGTGCAGATTTAGATTACAAGGAAGAGCAGATTATCATCTGTTATTGCATCTAGAGTTGATGCTGGATATTGGCCTTGTATTGGCCTCATTGTAAAGAGAATTATTGCCATTACTTATATATATAAAAGAGAGATCTTTGTTGCTGGGTTTTTCTCCCTCAAGAGGAGGGTTTTCCCAGGGTATATGCTGTGTTATTGTGTTTGATTTTTGAATTAATTTTCTGTGCACTTATCTGATCACTATTTTAACATGGTATCAGAGCGGGTGTGAAAAAGATCATGGTTAGATTTGTGTTTTCACAGCTTATTCTATTCTTTGTTGAAGGTTCTTATCTATCTTCACTACATTCAAAATGGTGAACAGATTGAAGATCGAAGATAGACTCGATGGAGCTTCAAACTACACCTCATGGAGATTCTGAATCATGCTAACATTGGAGGAGAATGATTTGGTTGAATTTTCGGAGTCCAAGGTTCCCGAACCTAAAGAGGAAGAAGTGAAGCTGCAATGGAGGAAGAAAGATATCAAAGCAAAGAAGTTTCTAGTTGACTCCGTTAAAGACCACATCGTCCCTATTGTTTCCAAGTTGAAGACCGCTAGGGAGATGTTCAAAACTTTGGAAGAAATGTATGAAATCAACAACACCAGTCGGGATCTTGTGCTGAAGCAACAACTTCATCATGTGAAGATGTCGAAAGGAGAGACCGTGATCACCTACTTCATGAGGATTGCAGAATTGAGAGATCAGTTGTCCACAATTGGTCATATGGTTGAAGATAAAGACTTGACAATGCTTGCACTCAACGGGTTGCCATTATCTTGGGAGTCCTATATTCAAGGAATTAGTGCAAGGTCTAAATTTCTGAAGTTTGATCATTTGAGGGCCGACTGCATCCAAGAGGAATCAAGGTTGATGGCTAGAGGTGTTGGCCCAAGTTCTTCTAATCAAGAAATCCATGTTCTTGCAGCCCAAGCGTCGAAGAAGAAAGGAAAAGGTGGAAAGAAGGGACACTTCAAGAGGAATCGTGATAAAGGAAATGATGATGCTTCCCCTCCCAAGAAGAAGCAAGATTTGTCTAAAATTTAATGCTTTAGGTGTGACAAGTTTGGTCATTTTGCTAAACATTGCCCTGACAGACCTAAGCATCAAGCCTCTGTTGCAGATGTAGAGAATGTTTCTCCTTAGAAGGATGAATATCTGTTTTGTTCAGCCTTGTCAAGCAATGTTGCCACCGACACCAACACATGGTTGATTGACAGTGGTGCTTCTCGTCACATCATCGGGTTCAAGGAGCACTTATCAAGCTTGGTGAAGAAAGACTCTTTGGAACAAGTTATCATTAGAGATGATGCTAGCTACACCGTGACAGGGATTGGGACCTCTACTCTCCATTTGGATTCAGGTATTACACTTCAGTTGAGCAATGTTCTTTATGTTCTGGGGATCAAGCGCAATCTCATCTCTATTTCAGCCCTAAAAGATAAAGGATAACAAATTGCCTTCTCAAAAGGAAAAGTTCTTGTATGGATGGAGAACTCTAGCTTCAAAGATGCTCAAGTTATTGGAGTGATACATTAAAGTCTCTACAGGGTTTGGACTCATCCTCTACAAGCATTGGTTCATGATACTTCTTCTCTATGTGATCTTTGGCATCGAAGATTGGCGCATCTACACTTTCGTGCTTTGCCTATTATGGAGAAGATGGTGACAGGTCTACCTAAGTTCGATAAGGAGCATGAAGGAACTTGCAAGGGATGCGCTCTAGGTAAGAATGTAAAAGCCACTTTTCATAGTAGTGAAAATAGATCTAAGAGTATTTTAGATCTCATCCATTCAGATTTATGTGGTCCTATGTCTGTTCCGTCTTCAAGCGGATTTCTGTATTATGTACTGTTTATTGATGATCACTCTAGGAAAAATTGGATTTATTTCTTGAGGTCTAAAGAGTCTGAGGAAGTATTAGCTAGATTTAAGGAGTTTAAAGCCTTAGTAGAAAACCTTTCTGGTAAAAGAATTAAGGTTCTTAGATCTGACAATGGTGGTGAATACACCTCGACTAGTTTTCTAGACTTTTGTTCGGATGCAGGGATTAAGAGGGAGTTATGTGTTCCCTATAATCCCCAGCAGAATGGTGTTGTAGAAAGAAAGAACAGGACAATCATGGAAGCAGCAAAGGCCATGATTCATGATCAAGATTTGCAGACTTTCTTATGGGCAGAAGCCTCTAGGACAACTATATATGTGCAGAACAGAAGCCCTCACAAGGTCTTGGAGAATATAACTCTAGAAGAAGCCTTCACAGGGAAGAAGCCTGAAGTTAGTCACTTAAGAATCTTTGGATGTCCTGTTTATATCCATGTTTCAAAGGAGAAGAGAACTAAGTTGGAGCCTTCTGGCAAGAAGGGCATCTTTGTGGGCTACAGTAAGACATCTAAAGCCTACAAAATTTACATTCTAGGACAAAATTTAATTGAGATCAGTAGGGATGTTACTTTTGAGGAAGACATTGCATTTAGGAGATCCAAGGGCACTCACCTGGAGATCAGTAACGAAGAGTCTCCTCAGGATATGGAAGTTGACCATGCTCCTGAGATTCAGAGGGAGACTATTGAACCAAAAGAAGATGCTGATCCTGTTGAACCCTTGGAGCCTACTGATGGGCCTATTGACATTGTCATTGGAAGAAAGAGACCTCTATGGGCTAGGCACACTATGCAAGAGGCAGAATGCTTTGCAGCTCCTAGAGGCGCATTTAGAGAAAGTAAAAGGCCTCATAAGTTCTTCAATTATGTTGCCTTGATGAGTCAGATTATTGATTCAGAGCCTTCATGTGTTGAAGAAGCATCCAATCATCAGGTTTGGAGAGATGCAATGATAGAGGAGTATCAATCAATTCTGAAGAATGATGTTTGGGACATTGTTCCTAGACCTAAGAGCAAATCAATGGTATCTTCAAAATGGCTCTTCAAAATCAAGCATGCTGCAGATGGGAGCATTGAGAAGTATAAGGCAAGATTTGTAGCTCGAGGGCTTTCTCAGAAAGAGGGAGTTGATTACGAAGAAACATTTGCTCCTGTTGCTCGTTACACTTCTGTCAGAACTATCATTGCCATTGCTGCATCAAGAGGATGGAAGATTCATTAGATGGACGTGAAAATAGCTTTTCTCAATGGTGTAATTGAGGAAGAAGTTTACATTGAGCAACCTGATGGTTTTGAAGTTCATGAGGAGTCACATGTGTGTAAGCTGAAGAAGTCCTTGTATGGTCTTAAGCAGGCTCCTCGTGCTTGGTACGAAAGGATTGATCGGTACCTATCTAGTTTGGGCTTCTTGAAGAATGATGCTGATTCAAATCTCTATTTCAAGGTAATAAATGGTGATGCATTAATATTGGTTTTATATGTTGATGATTTGATTCTTATTGGAGAAGATCACCTGATTCTCAAGTGCAAGAAGGAGTTGACTTCAGAATTTGAGATGAAGGATCTTGGGCTCATGCATTACTTCCTTGGTTTAGAAGTCTAGCAGAAGCCAGATGAGATGATTCTTAGTCAAGGAAAATACACCATTGATATACTTAAGAGATTTGGCATGATGGATTGCAAAGCCATGTCTACACCAATGGAGACCAACCTTCATAAGTTGAAGGAGGCTGCAGCTAATTCAGACTTGGTGGATCCTACATTGTATAGACAGTTGATTGGGTCTTTGATGTATCTGGTTAACACTAGACCTGATATTTGTTATGCAGTGAGTGCACTTAGCCAGTTTATGTGTGATCTGAGATAGATACATCTTGTTGCAACTAAACATATCCTGAGATACTTATGTGGCACAGTTGGATATGGGTTGAGGTATACTTCAGATGCAGACTTGGAGTTACATGGTTTTACAGATTCTGATTAGGCAGGGTGTGTCACAGATCGAAAGAGCACCTCTGGTTGTTACTTCAGTTTGGGTTCTGCTATGATTTGCTGGTGTAGCAGGAAGCAGTCATCTGTAGCATTGAGTATAGCTGAGGCTGAGTACATTGCAGCTTGTATGGCAACTCGGGAAGCAGTATGGCTTTGTAAGCTCCTTACAGGATTTTTTGGACAATCAATAGAGCCTACCATCATCCATTGTGATAATCAGAGTTGCGTGAAGCTTTCTATCAATCATGTATTTCATGACAGAATGAAGCATGTTGAGATCAAGTACCACTACATCAGAGATATGGTACTGTGAAAGGCTGTACAGTTGAAGTACATCAGCACTGATGAGCAAACTACAGATATTCTCACCAAGCCTCTTTCCAAGATAAAGTTTGTATACTTTCAAGATAAGCTTGGTATGGTGGAGAATCCAGCCTTGATTGAGAAAGAGTCTCAGTATCAGTGAGCCATTCTATCTTTTACCATAGTATGGTTGTAGCCATTATGGTAGATATCGTGTTGAGGTGATATCCAATATCACGTTGAGGTGATATTTATCTCTTACCATAGTATGGTTGTAGCCATTATGGTAGATATCATGTTGAGGCGATATCCAATATCACGTTGAGGTGATATTCCTTTATTTCACCATAGTATGGTTGTAGCCATTATGGTAGATATCGTGTTGAGGCGATATCCAATATCACGTTGAGGTGATATTCCTTTATTTCACCATAGTATGGTTGTAGCCATTATGGTAGATATCATGTTGAGGCGATATCCAATATCACGTTGAGGTGATATTCCTTTGTTCACCATAGCATGGTTGTAGCCATTATGGTTGATATCGTATTGAGGCGATATCTGACATCACGATGAGGTGATATGTCTTGAGTAGCTGGAAGTGTGCTCCTTAGCTGAGAGGGAGTGTTAATGTTTCTGGTAGCGTCGAAGCACTTCCAACGATTATCATTCTTTGAAGGAACTAAATAATAGCCAAAGGTTATCAAAATTATAAGATCTCTAAAGGATCGAATCAGAAGTCACTTCGTTTTGCTAAAAGAAGTTAAGCATGAAATAATTATTTGTTAAAATATGTCTCTTACATCAAGTGGCACAATTATCTAAATAGCCGACTTTATTTTTAAATGGAGCAATTTTAAATGAGACGTCTTTGCTCAAGAGGCCGACATTTCTTTTTTGAAAGGTCACATCCTTTGGAGATATTCCTATAGATGGCTATATAAAGAGATCATTGTTGGCTACATAATTATTATTTTCATATTCAGATCAATTATCAAGCAAGTTTGATTTATTCCTTCATTCAAGTGTGAATACCTTCAAGAGCAGATTGTGAATTTCTCTAAGTGCAGATTTAGATTACAAGGAAGAGCAGATTATCATCTGTTATTGCATCTAGAGTTGATGCTGGATATTGGCCTTGTATTGGCCTCATTGTAAAGAGAATTATTGCCATTACTTATATATATAAAAGAGAGATCTTTGTTGCTGGGTTTTTCTCCCTCAAGAGGAGGGTTTTCCCAGGGTATATGCTGTGTTACTGTGTCTGATTTTTGAATTAATTTTCTGTGCACTTATCTGATCACTATTTTAACAGATTATGATGGAAACACTACCATATCACCCATTGTGGTATATTTTTACACTAACTCAAATGGTAACATGGATGAACCATTGGAAAATCATAACAAATGTAGACACTTCAAATCATCCTGATTGATATTACACATTTGAATTTGATTTTAACACCATTTCATCCTAAATCACTTCTTTTCTAATTATTTAGTTAAATAGTCTAATTGTTTAATTAAATTTATCACTTTCTCCTATTAATCAAATAATTAATTTTATTGGATTAATTCATCCCCCTTTCTACTAAATTTCATCCTGGATTTAATTAGATAATCCAAATTATTTAATTACACCTCCTATGTCTTCTCATTTGATTAAATAACTCTAATTATTTAATTAAATGTCACAATCCTCTAAACCTACCTAAGTTAATTAATCCCTAATTGATTAACCTTATCCACTTGCCAATCCTAATTAGTCCATTCTCCAACATTTAATTCCATCGTAGTTTATTTACTCCAACTTGCACAATAAATTATTTTTCTCAAATTAATTAAATGGGCTATTTTCCCCTCACACTTGCATGAGAATATTCCCATGTAATATTCTCTCCTCATTTACTCCCTCCATTGACTTTCTTTCCCAAGCCTTGATGGCTCTTACAAAAGCCATCTTGTCTCTTACATGATGCTTTACTCCTCTTACATGTCTTAATATCCCTCACCCAAATGTCTTAAATTCTTCAACCACATGTCTTAACTCCCTCTTACATGCTCTCTTCCCAAAATGTGCACACACACATGTGGGCACATATCCCCTCACATCTATTAGCCTTGTGACACTTGTCTAAGGCTAATCATTCCTTCAATCCTTGGATTCATTTGCAACCCTTGATTGGAAAAATGAATGTCAAACCTTGATTCATCATTTCTCCCTATAAATATAAGTCACTTCTACAAGAACTGGGGGGACTTTCATGAGAGCAAAGGCGTTATAATAATTTTCGTGCATCAATCATCCAATTGATGTTATTATCTTTGAAGGAAATTGGCATTTATCACATCCATTTTGGATCCACTTTTGAAAGAAAAGCTATGCTATTCAATTCCATACTCATCATTCATCCATTTTCACCATTGGAGCTCATATCTTGCATCAACTTCATTAGTCTTCATCAGTCTTCATCCATCTTCATCCATTTCAACAATCTTGAAGCTTGTTCATCGAAAAGTGATTGAGAAAGGGCCAATATTCCACATCAATATGGCACCAATCCCCCTATGGGATGAGGTTTTGTAGGTTTCATTCATGCATTCATTGTTATTTCATGTTTTGTATTGATTTTTTCCATGTTTCATGCTTTCAAGAATTTCATAGGGAGCTTGATTTATCTTTGCTAATGTGACTAATTTCCTCATGTTTTGATCATGTTGGCTTAGGTATAGATTATGCTCACATTTTGGAACTATAAGGAGGGCTTAGCCACTTAAATTTGATGTTTTTGCTTGAGATTCACATTTTTTGCAAGTTTCAAAAAACAAATTCACTATTGACATAACCAAAGCATCACCTTTGCAAACAACACTGCTATTGTGAGGAAATATGTTTCTTTTGAAAATGTCGCTATTGCAATAGGGAGTCACTTTTTATGCGTTTAACCGCTTTTGTCTTTTCATGTTATTGTGTCACTTTTGCTAAAATGTCTCTATTGACCTCTCTATTTTCTGTGCATTTGTAGGTTTTCACTAGAGCATCATTTTTGATATTGCATCGCTTTTGTTAATACAGTGCTGCCATTGCGGTCATTATTCACAACAAAGTGTCACCTTTTCACTTCACCAGAGTGCCGCTATTATAGAACAATGCCACTATTGATGACACAAAGTCACCTTTGTTGACACAGAGTCGCTTTGTTGACACAGATTCACCTTTGTTGGCACAAAGTTGTCTTTGCTGGCACAGAGTCACCTTTGTTGACACAGAGTCACTATTGCAGGTTTGAGGTGGAGAATGGAGCATTGAAGTTGAAAAGCATTAGACATTCATTTTAATAGTGTTTTCAAAAACTCATGGGGAAATAACCCATCATATGCTATTTTCCTTTTATGCTTTAGGACCACTAAATTTGGTTTGGGCTTTAAAATTAACCATTGCAATGATCTTTTCAAAGTTGGTTAAGAATTGAACCCCTCATTTCCTCATTATTTAGATTTCTAGCTAAAATTGAACAATATAAACAAACACTTCCATTGATACTTAAAATGAATTCATTTTGCAATGTTGGTTAAAATGAAGTCTTGGCCCTATTTTCTAGAAAATAGGGTGTTGGGGGAAAACATTAAATAAATGCATTTGTTCAATACTTGCAATTTTTTAGAAAATGATAAAAATAGGCTATAAAATGCATAATTTAGGAAATTAGGGACTTAATTAGACTCAATAATCTAGGGGGGACTAAACATAGTGTGAAATTGTCAAGGGTGACAATTTACAATGCTACAATCCTATTACAATATCTTAGTGCTATTGAATTTATATCTCTTGACATTACAAAATGTTACAAAAAATAGTTTAATACTTTGTATATTAAATCATATTTTTAAAATATATATATTAATATAACTTAAACTATTTTTTTGATATTAAAATATGATCTTGAGGCCACTCCCATGTATATTGATATTAAAAAATAAATATGTACATGATTCAACCAAATATCATATTGGAGTTACAATACATAGAACTAACAAGGAAGATATTTATTTAAACTATTAGTAGACAAAAAAACATCTAGTCTAAACTAAGAAATAAGTCTTAGCATCAAGTTTTCATAAAGATTTTTTTTTTTTTTGATGACTAAGATGCATATTTCCTAATTGGGGCATCTTTTGGTGTAGTCACAAGATTGTAATATACTTAGGTTCTTAAGTGAAACATTAATCCACATTATTTGGGTTGATAATCTAGTAGCCCTTTGAGAAATTCCATAACCTTTTTGTATTCCTCCTTTGATTTGTTTAATTATTATATTTTCTAGTTATAAGGGGATCCATGGTCTCATCACAATATTTTTTTCCCACAAAATAAGGTGCATAGGGAAGTAAGAAGTGTTTCCTCAACATCACACTATTCAAAATTGAGTTGAGTTTACCCAATAAATTTGTTTCAATTTAAGCATGTGCCAACAAATGGACCTCCTCCTTCTCTGCACCCAATTTTAGTAGAATCCCTATGAGCATTGATAAAATATCTAAATTTATCCTATACTTGTGGTGTAATGGCCAAATTCATCCAGACAAAAATCCATTGTATAAAAAAGATAGGATTTCTACTTTGAGCTTGAATATTTTTGTTGGTTGTTTCTCATTAATTTGCTTAAGGAAGGCTAATTATTTTTTTATGGGACCAAACACACATTAGTCTCTATATTTCTTAATACTTTGAATATATAATGGTTGGGACAAAATGGTGATATCTGAATCTCTCTTAATATGAATTCCTCCATTTGTGCCAAAACATAATGAAAAATCACCCCACGTATGTCCTTGTTTGATCATAAACATGAGATTAAACAACCCAACTAATAATGCTTCTATTGAACTCAATTTAATTAATTCTTCTCTTTTTCGTTTCATTAGTTTTTATAATTTTTTCTTACTAAGGGAAGAAGAAGAGGTTAGAAAAAAAAAAAATGAATATCCCAAGCTCTAAGAGGGTGGCCAAGTAGGGTGATGACTTCAAATCAAAACCATGGGCTTAATGCTCAATTATTATAAATTAAAAAGTGTGATCTAAAAGAATCTCGTGCACTTTCTTTATTGTCTATGATGTATTCTTCCTATTGATCAATTTCATAACTTGTAAGAAATCCTACCTCCTTATTCCCCTTTTTGTATGCATGTTGGACCAAGTAGTTTGATAGTTATTGGAACAATTACCACACTTCTTGTAGGATGTTCTCAAATGTTTAGTTTAAAGAACCTTTCTTCCTTAATACATTAATCAACACCATAAAATCCCCTTCAATTAGAACCTTGTTTGTTCTATATAAGTGGTATACTTATAGGCCAAGAAGAAGAGTTTGTGCTTTGACTCTATTATTAGTGTCACTTTTCGATTTCTTTAGAACCACTGCAATTAAAATTCCTTTATCATTTGGACTTAAATTTTCCCTGACAAGTCTATGGAAATTAATTCCACCCTATTTATAAGAATTGCTATTTTAATTTAGATGAACAATTGATTCCTAAAATTAACTCTTGAAATCCCATAAACAAAAATGAAAAAATAATTATTAATAATACAAGTCACTCCTTAAAATATTGAAGTGATAAAATCGTATACAAAGCCTCACCAAGCTGTTCATATAAATACAAATTTTAATATAAATTTAATGAGAAATATTCATCAAATAATAAAAATAAAATAAAAGGAGTAAAAAGGACAATTTCACATGTATACGTTATCTTCCAATCGGCCTTATTCTTGGTCTCGCCAAACTTTCATCTCTCACGTGCAAAACGGACTTGAAATCTTAAATTATAATTTTTAATTCAATCCTGACGACTAACGGAGGTGTCGTGCTCTGCACTTCGCTTGGTCGGCCAGTAAAAGCCATTACGGTCAAGTTTGGCGAGACGAAGAGACATCCCAGCGAAATTACAAATGAATATTAAAAGTCTGAAAGCGAGAACGATGAAATAACATTGACTGGTAAAACAAATGCTCTCCTGAGGGGCGGCTGCATAAAATTTGAACTACTATATAAATAACCCTGCTTCGCAGCATGATATGCAATGCAATTTTGTTTTCTTCTTCTACTGAGAACAGCACAATGATCTCTGTAAACAGAAAACGCACTGTATTTCCAGCTACACCGTCTCAATGTCAAGAGATTAAACTGTCGCCCTTAGATTTACCAATGTTCTTCGTCCACTATATTCAGAAAGGTCTCATTTACCAAAGCTCTGTGGAAAATTTCTCGTCTCAGGTAGACCTCCTTGCGCAAATGCTGTCTCAACTGCTTGTAAAGTTTTATCCCTTATCCGGCCGCTTTAAAACGTCTCCTTCCGATGGAGCCGTTTACATTGACTGCAACGATTCAGGCGTGGATTTCATCGAAGCTACGGCCGGAGACCTCAGCGTTGCAGACGTTACCAAAGCAGAGGTTACGCAGGCCGTCGAACAACTGTTTGCTCTGAACGGCGCCGTTAACTTGGACGGCCATCGCCTTCCCTTGCTCGTAGTCCAGGTAAACCAGGGTTTCGACAGCTTTTCCTTGTAAATTTTTTCAAGTAGAATATATTAATAATTTAAATAAGAAAAGCCTCTCTATTTTTCGCAAGTACTCTAATTAGTGATGGAAACTTATAGCCCTTCAAAATAATCTTACTGTATGTTAATTAGTAGGAAATATAATCCATTATATGGAACTGAAATACTGTTTAACACTCCAGATGTTTTTAAGTTCAAATCTTACTTAGAAAACTCCTAACAAGGCAAATTTTCTAAAATCCCCTGTTATAGAAGGAAGAGCTTATCTGGCCAGTAAGTTGTTTATTTGGCTGGTCGACATAAAACCTGTAGAAATCATAAAGTAATACGCTTTTTTGGAAAAGCAGGTCAGGAGGTCGAATTTGGGCAGTGTATTTTTGCATAAGCCCCTCTGTTTACAAAGAAAATAATAAAACGATGTTATAGAATAGGCTCTATATTTAGCAAACTGCATGCTCCAACAAAAACTAACAAATTTATCATTGATTGGATGAATAGCAGAAAAAAACGATGTAATTAAATTCAGAAATATAAAAAATAATAAATATTAATATATTTTAAATTAAAAATTATTGCCTTTTAACTGTTCAAGTTCCAAATTTATTCAAATTTAATATGCCTTAATATTATTTTGTTATTCTTTGCATGAAAATCTAAAACATCTTGAAAATTGCAGGTAACTCGGTTGAAAGACGGGATTTCTGTGTGTTGCACATTGAACCATGCGGTAGCTGATGGGATTTCTTTTTGGCATTTCTTCAACTCATGGGCCCACCTTTGCAGGACAAATGAAAATGAAATCCCCAATAATCCAATCCACGACCGTTGTTTGGTAAACCCTGGCGGGTCTATCATTAGGCTTGGCCTCGACCCGAACGGGAATATCCCACGACTTTGCCCACCACCACTGCAAATTAAATTTTTCCATTTCACTGCCCACACGATCAGTTGCTTAAAGGAACGTGCCAACCGAGATTCACCGGTCATGATATCGTCATTCCAAGCATTGTGTGGTCATGTGTGGCGGGCGATCACACTGGCTCGAGGGCTTGGCCCTGACGAGCCCACAACGTTTCGCCTACCGACCAACTGTCGGCCACGGTTTCTTCCTCCATTGCCTAACTTCTACTTTGGCAATGCTATTCAGGCCATATACACGACCACAACTGTCAGAGAACTTAATAGTTTATCTCTCTCCTTCGTGGCCGGTTTGTTGAACACTATGATTATGGGTCATAGGGATGGGGTTATTAGAAAAAAGATTGATACGTGGGTGAAGGAGCCAGTTGTGAATAGGTTGGATAAGCTTGAGAAGAACTCTGTGATGATGGGGAGTTCTCCACGGTTTGAAATGTATGAGAATGACTTTGGATGGGGACAACCTGTAGCAGCTCGAAGTGGGATGGCTAATCATTTTGACGGGAAGGTGTCTGCTTATCCTGGTAAGGAAGGCGGAGGAAGTGTTGATCTAGAGATTTTCCTTCTTCCGCACTACATGAATGCTTTGGAAAGTGACCTCGATTTTATTTCTTCCCTTGGAGATATAAATTAAACAACAATATATTTGGGGATTTAATTAGTTGCTGTTAGGACTTTTTGTTTGTTACGAGGCAACACATTGAATATCTATGCAAGAGCTGTTAGGAATAGGTTAGCTATAGGTTGGTTAGTTTATTATAGTTGGATTGAATTTTTATAGAAAGATTCTCTTATCTTGTCTTCAATGAAGATAGAAAATAAGAAGACAGTTTTAGTTTCATTTTTTATATTGATACTTAGTTTTAGTTTCATGGTATCAAATTCTGTGGGTGTGTTGATGAGTCTACCTTGGAAACAATTGAAGAAAATGTACTTGCAAACAAAATAAAAGACAAATAAAGAGAGTTGGCTTCCTACTTTGTGAGTAGCAGTGTTAGTCAAAAGAAATTGTAGGCTACAAATTTTTTTGAAGCATCGAATAGAAACATCAAAAAGTGTAAGAAGAGATATGTCCACATTCATTGTATGAGATCCTTTGAGGATAGTAGAACAATTTGAGGGAATTGGATAGAATCTCTCGAAGTTAAGAATTGATTTTCTTTTCTTGAATAAGAACTTATTCAAAATAGTTGAAGGTACTAAATCTAATGTCTTGTCTAACGGAGGTGGCGTGCTCTGCACTTCACTTGGTCGGCCAGTAAACGCCATTACAGTCAAGTTTGGCGAGACGAAGAGACATCCCAGTGAAATTACATACGTATATTAAAAGTCTGAAAGCGGGAACGATGAAATAACATTGACTGGTAAAATAAAATGCTCTCTTGAGGGGCAGCTGCATAAAATTTGAACTACTATATAAATAACCCTGCTTCACAGCGTGATATGCAGTGCAATTTCGTTTTCTTCTTCTACTGAGAACATCACAATGGTCTGCGTAAATAGAAAACGCACTGTATTTCCAGTTACACCGTCTCAATGTCAAGAGATTAAACTGTCGCCCTTAGATTTACCAATGTTCTTCGTCCACTATATTCATAAAGGTCTCATTTACCAAAGCTCTGCGGAAAATTTCTCGTCTCAGGTAGACCTTCTTGCGCAAACGCTGTCTCAACTGCTTGTAAAGTTTTATCCCTTAGCCGACCGCATTAAAACGTCTCCTTCCGATGGAGCCGTTTACATTGACTGCAACGATTCAGGCGTGGATTTCATCGAAGCTACGACAGGAGACCTCAGCGTTGTAGACGTTACCAAAGCAGAGGTTACGCAGGCTGTCGAACAACTGTTTGCTCTGAATGGCGCCACTAACTTGGACGGCCATCACCTTCCCTTGCTCGTAGTCTAGGTAAACTAGGGTTTCTACATCTTTTCCAGGTAATTTTTTTTTTTAAGTAAAATATATTAATAATTAAAATAAGAAAAGCCTCTCCGTTTTTCGCAAAGTACTCTAATTACTGTATGTTAATTAGTAGGAAATATAATCCATTAAATGGAACTAAAATACTGTTTAACACTCGAGATGTTTTTAAGTTCAAATCTTCGTTGAAAACTCCAAAATGACCTGTTATAGAAGGAAGAGCTTATCTGGCCAGTAAGTTGTATATTTGACTGCCCTACATAAAACTTGTAGAAATCATAAGGTTAGACGACTTTTTTGGAAAGGCAGGTCAGGAGGTCCAATTTGGGAAGTTTTTTTTTTTTTTTTTGAATAAGCTCCTCTGTTTACAAATAAAACAAGTGTCATGTAGTGGCTAGTACTTGGTACTTGCCTTTATAGTATTATAATTATTGTTCTTTTAGATTTGATAAAAAATAAATGTAAGTTTTATTAATGTGAATAAAAATAAATGTAAGTTTTGTTAATTATATTGTTTTAGTATTGTTAGTTATTTTAATGACTTGAAAATAAGCAATTAAAAAAATGATTTAATAGAGAATGAAGTAGAAAAAAAGATGGAGTTCGCTCTGCTAGTTGAGCATGCGCCCGCGACCAGTTAGGTTAGGGTTGCATGTTGAATCCTTCCCGTGCATGCTTTTAGTGATTGGCGGGTTGTTCTTTTGTCTTCAAAAGCTTCAAGGTAGGGGGTTTTTTTACTATGTTTTGGGGGTGTAGCTTTGTGTTTCCTACATGGTCTTTTCAAACGAGCTCCTTCTTATCTCTTTCCTGCTCGCTATGTGTTGCAGTTGATTCCTTGTTGTTTGCGGGTGTGGTGGTAGTCGCAAGCTTGGCTGGCTTGTGTGGGCCTTGGCCTTGGTGGTTGATGTTGCGCTTGCCTTGTTTGGCAGCGCCCTTTGTCTTTGTTGATCGTGCAAGGCTTTGCTTGGTGGGTATTTTCCGCATTGGGATTGTACAGTGCAGCCTCAGTTCTCTGCTATTGCTTACGGTTGTGTGTTGTAGGCTGATTGTGTTTGCTATTGGTTTTGATATTTGTGTTGTTGTCTTAGTGTATTCGTTGTGCTGAATCCTCTTTTGTTCAAGGGGCCCAAGGGCTTGTATGCTCGTTTAGGGTCGTCTTCTACAATAATGTCACAAGGGGAGTCATCTATGGTGAGCCCCAAGATGGATTTTCAAGCTTCATTTTCCTTGAAACATGCGTCACAGGTAGAGAAAATCTATGATAGCAACCTTTTTCCATCGGATCTGGAGAAGATTGAGATGGGTTCATCTGGGGGGTCACAAATAATGAAGATTAATGGGTGTTTGGAAAGATGCAAAGAGAGACCAAAGTTGGTTATCCAGTTGGAGTTGATTGCAGATGATATTGAATACTATTCGAGGCACTCCTTTTATTGCAAGTTCATGGATTTGAGAGTTTCGCTACAATTTTTGGAATCCTAGGCTCAGTGGACTTGGATGTCAGAGGGGGAGATGGAGATTAGGCTCCTTGCGAACAACTATTTTATGGTCTCATTTGATTGCATGGCAGATCAAAATAAGGTATTTGAGGGTGTTCCCTATTTTTATAACTGGGTGGGTTTGTTTATCAAGCCATGGCATGCTGGCTTCAACCCGACTAAGGCACTACCAAGTCAGATTCCAGTTTGGGTTTGGTTGTTGTGGTTTCCAGTTGAGTGTTGGTGAGATGGCATGTTGCATTTGATGGCTTTAATGCTTGGTAAACCTGTTGGGTATTCACAACATACGCAATTTAAAAGGTAATGACTTTTGCTCGTATCTATGTAGAAATTGATTTAAGCAAGCCACTACCAGATTTTGTTGAAGTGAGTGCTGGATCCTATACTTGGGTGCAACAACTAGATTATGAAACCCTACCTTTTCGGTGTCGTCTTTGTCATGAATATGGTCACTTGTAGCGTAGGTGCCCTAGGGCTAAGCTTGTGGTGCCCTAACTTTCTTAGCCTTCTTGTAATCTACCTAGGACTGATAAGGGGAAGGAGCCTATTCCAGGTGATGGTAATGAAGATGATGGTTATGTCTCTATCAAGGCCTGCAATAGGAATCAGGGGCACTAAGCAAAATTTGAGGGAGAGGCAGGATGATCACACTTTTAATAGATTTGAGGTGCTAGATGATCTCAGCTAGGAGGAAGTGAATTTGGGGTTGTTGAACTTGGATCAGGGAACTCTGGATATAGGACAAGATGGGCCTACTTTTGACGCTATGCAAGTTGTGCAGGAGATTGGGGTTGGGCAAATGGATATAGATCAACAATTGCTTGTCCAGACTGAACAAGAATCTAATATTGGAACTTCGAAGAGTGGTAGAGGTGGATCCCCATTGCCCCTGAAAGAAGGCACATAAGTGGGGAAGAACTCTTTGTCCACTTCTCATTTGGGTATTTAGCAAAAGGAACCAAAGAAAGGGGTTGGTGAGAGGACTTCCAAGCCGGGAAGGAAAAATGATATGGATAAGATTAAATTAACTGGGGAAACTCGGGTGGAGTCAGGGTTAGTCAAGACTCTAGATTCACATTTTTCATACCCCCAAAAATGATTGTTCTCTCATGGAATGTAAGGGGCTTGAACAGTGGCCCTCGACAAAAAGTTGTTTGTGATTTGGTTAGGAATCATTCTCTGGATGTTCTTTTTCTTTAGGAGACTAAACTATCTGTGGATAATATGTTGGACATGGCTCCTAAGTTGTGGAATTATGGTGAATGCCAGTGTGTCGGGGCTCTTGGTGCTTCCAGGGGGGTGGCTTGCTTTTGGAACCCTCGAAAGATTTTCCCTCTCTGGTGGATGTCCTCTAGATCCTCTATGTCCCTCGTCGCCTCTTGGTATGAGACCGGTGAGTGTATTCTCCTCTCTAGTGTGTATGCTCTTGTTGAGTTTCAGGGTAAATAAATTCTATGGTCCCATCTTCGTTTTGTTCGTAGCTTAGCTCCTTTCCATCTGTGGGTTATGGCTGGCGATTTTAATGCTATTATGGAGTTGTTTGAGAAAAGAGGTGGAATTGCTAGGTGGGAGCCTTCTGCTATGTTATTTAGAGATAGCATTTCAAAATTAAATCTTATTGATGTTCAGCCCAGTAATGGTCGCTTCACTTGGAATAATAGGAGAATCAGTGAGAGTTGTGTTGCTAAGAGGTTGGATTGATTCTTGGTTTCCTCTTATTGGGTTGGAGACTTGTGGTCCACTCGATCTGAAATTCTTGATTGGAGAGGTTATGATCATTGACCTATTAAGCTTAGTATTATATCTGCTTGAGGGCCTTGTTCTCCCTCCTTCAAGTTCGAGCTTGTGTGGTTACAGGATCCTACTCTTCATGAACATGTGGCTGAGTGGTGGAGGATTGGTAGACCAACTTTTGGCACGACAATGTACACTTTCTCCAATCTTCTTTAGTTTATCAAATATTAGCTTAAAAGGTGGAATCGTCATTGTTTTGGTAATATCTTTCATGCTAAGGTCGTTGCTCAGGAGGAGTTGAATAATATTAGACGGTTGATTCGAGAGAATGGGGCTTCTGATGATCTTCTGAGGGAGGAGGCTAGGACTCTGAAATTGGTTGAGGAATTTGAATTGCGGGAAGAGATCTATTGGAAGCAAAAGGCCTGGGTTGAGTGGCTACAGGAAGGTGATAAAAACATTGCCTTCTTCTTCAATTCTATGAAGGATAGGAGGCATGGTAATTCCATTTCTGTTCTGGTGAATGATAGGGGGGATCGTCTTGCCTCATTTCAGGAAATCTCTGTTGAGGCATCTCAATATTTTGCTACTTTATTTAGGGAGAATTCATGGGGGGGATTTGTCGAGGAAGCACAGGTTCTTTCTTGTATTCCTCAGTTGGTCTCCAGGGAGGTGAATGAATATTTGATGAAAGAGATCTCTCTTTATGAGTTGGAGGGGATTGTGTTTTAGATGAAGAGGGGTAAAGCTCCTGGCCCCGATGGTTTCCCAATTTAATTTTTTCAAGAATTTTAGGATATCATAAAGTTGGATCTTCTGGCGATTGTTTATGAGTCCTAAAGGAATAAGAAGATGCTTCGTTCTCTGAATTCCACCTTCTTTGCTCTCCTCCCCAAGTGTGAAGGGGCTGATAGGTTATCTCAGTTTCGACCTATCTATCTTTGCAATGTGGCATACAAAATCATTTTGAAGTTAGTGGCTGAAAGGTTGAAGAAGTGGCTTAAAGTGCTGATTTTAGAGGAACAAAGTGGATTTGTGACGGGTTGACAAATTCTTGACGGGGTTGTCACTACTACAGAGACCATCCATTCCATGGACAACTCCCATGTGAATGCAATGTTCATTAAGCTAGATATGGCTAAGGCTTTCACCTAGATCATAGTTGGAAATGATTTGGTAGACATGTATGCAAAATGTGGAAGTATAGAAAAGACATGTGAATTGTTTGAAAGAATGCCTCAAAGAGAGGTTATCTCATGAAATGCAATGATTGCAGGAAATGTACAAAATGTTTTTTTTTAAAAGCTTTAGAAACTTTCAAGCAAATGCAACTAGCAGGTGTAAAGCCAAACTTCACAACTTTTTCCAGCATTCTCCATGCCTGTGCCAAAACAGGAGCATTGCAATAGGATATGGACATCCATCAAACCATAAAGAATAGAGGAATTTTATCGAATGTTACAGTTGCAACTGCCTTGGTGAACATGTATGCATAATGTGTTAGCATAGAAAAGGCATGTGAAATATTTGACAAAATGCCCCAAAGAGATGTTATCTCATGGAATGCAATGATTGCAGGATATGCACAACATGGATTTTGTAAGGATGATCTCAAAAAAAATAAATTAATGAAGCACTTTGGAACATGTCCTGACATTGCCCTTGTCATTACAAATATCTCTAATCTAAATTCTCTGGACTTGGATACAAATTCTCTATCTTGTTCCCTTCAGTAATAATCTCACAAAAAGCATTCCTTTAGCTTGGGGAAATTATCTGGTCTGAAGTATTTGGACTTGGGAAATAATATATAGTGTCTCCCTTTTGATTATTTTGTAAGCATAATATCCAATACAATCATGGAAAACCTACACTCCTAATTTATATTAGCAAACCACAAAGTCACACAGATTATACAAGCCATCACATGCAACTAGATGTCTTTATTTTCATGGAACGTGATGGAAAAGTATTAAAACTCACTAGAAATCAATAGGAAATCAAACAAAATAATAGGTAGAATCAACTTTGCTTGAACCATTGTTCTCAAAAAATGCCTCACCAATAAGCAGGACCGCATAGTAGAATTTAAAAAAAAGGGTATTTAAAATGTTTAACAAAATGCCTCAAACAAATGTTGCCTCGTGACCTGTCATAATTGTTAAAAAAATTCTAAAAAACTTCCAAGAAAATGAAACTCATAGGTCTAAAGCTAAATTTCATAAATTTTCTTAGCATTCTACCTACGTGCAAAAAATGGGAGCTTTGGAACAAGGTATGGACATTTATGGAAGAATAAAGTTCATTTTCTTACAAATAGACATTATGTTGTCCCTATGTCTTACTTTTGTTTAGGCTATGTGTAAGCTCAAATAGTCTGGTTTTAGCAAGTCACTGCATGAGAGGTTTGTGTTGTACATTGGTGTGTTGTGTGGTTTGAATAATTTTTGCCTCTTTATTTGAACTCCTGTTGGATGGTGTTTTTGATGCCATAACATTTAATAGTTAAATTAGTCAAAGTTACCAAATATTTAGATTACAAACCCATAATGACAAACTTAACAAGGGAATGTTATAGTGACAAAATAGCAATGCCAAACAAAATGAAGCTATGCATGTAGATATTAATGGTAAAGGAGCTTGATTATTTTCCTTATTCAAAGGTTTAGCTTCAATCTTGTAAATGGATGCATATTAAATTTTTCACTAACACCTTCATTACACAAACACACACACACACACTCCATGTTTCTCCCTCCCTATCTCTTTCTTTATCTCTATCTCATTCATACACACATACTCCCTATTTCTCCCTCCATATCTCTATCTCTCTATCTCCCCCCCCCTCTCTCTCTTATTCACTCCCTCTCCCTCCATCTATCATACTCGATATATCCCTCTCTCTACCTCTATTTATCACTTGGACTCTCTCTATATATCCATCTCCCTCCTCTCTCTCTTTCTTATTCACTCCATCTCCCCCTCCATCTCTCCTACTCAATATCTCTATCTCTCTCTCTCCCTCTCATTCCTCTCTATCTCTTTCTATCCATATATTTCTCTACCTCTATCTCCTTATCTCCCTACCTCTCTCTCTCTCTATCTCTTTCCCTGTCCCTTTCTATCTCTTTATAGCACCCTCTATCTATCTATATCTCTCCCTCTTTTCCTCACACTCTCCCTCTTCTTGTCTTTATCCCTCTCTATACATTGATCTCTCTCTCTCTCTCTCTCTCCCCCACATCCACCTATCTCACTCCCTCTCTCCCCTCTTGTCTCTCTCCCTCCCCTACCTTTTGTGCCACCCCTAGTTTTATCATTATGTGGGACTCAAAAGAACCATCTTATCAATGCTCCTCGGATACAGTAGAGACATGGATCACACGCCTGTGTGCTATATAGTCCCTATTACAAATCCCAAGGGGAGTGCTAACCATCTACCAACAATCTTCCCCTCAACATTACTCAAGGAGATTCGAACCCGTGACCCAAAGCTTTGATACCAATTGTTGGCCCTAGTTTGTTGTTGCATCAAAAGATCGATCTATCAACGCTCAATACAAATAATAGAGACATAGATCACACGGGAGTTGGTTAGTCCCTTGTCACGAATCCTGAGGGGAGTGTTGACCATCTTCCAATATACCTATCTCTCTCCCTTATCTCCTTCCCTCTCTCTATCTCTCCACATCTCACCCTCCCTCACCCCTTCCCTATCCTTCCTATCTCTCTATCTCTACCTCTCTCTCTCCTTTCCCTTCCCATATATATCTCTCTTTCTCTCTCTCCCTCTCTTTATATCCCCTATATCTACTTTTTTTTGCTTATCTCTCCATCTCTCTCTTTTTCTTCCTCTACCCCTCTCTTTATATCTCCTTCTATATCTTTCTCTCTATCACTCTATCTCACCCTCTATATCTCTCTATCTCTTCCTCTCCCTCTTCCTCCATATATCTCTTTATATCCTCCTCTCTATCTCCCTATCTCTGTATTCCTCCTTTATTCTCCTCTACCTCTCTTCTTATCTCTCACTTTATCTAATCTCTCTCTCTTTCTCCTCTCCCTCTCCCTCAGCTCTATCTTCATCTTGGTTCTATCATCCCTTCTCTCTCTCCCCTATATGTAGACATTATTTCTCCTCTCTATCCATCCATCTTTCCTCCCCACTCTCCCTCTCCCTCTTCTTAGACCTTTATATCTATATCTCTTTGGATCTTTATCTCTCTCTCCATATTTTTCTACCATCTCTCTTTATCTCTCCATATCTCTCTACCTCTCTCTATATATCACTTCATATCTTTATCTTTCTATCTATCCCTTTGTCATTCTCTCCCTCAATCTATCTCTTTATCTCTCCCTCTTCTTATCTCCATACCCATCATCTTCTCCGTCTCCATCTCCATCTCCATCTCCATCTCCATCTCCATCTCTATCACTATCTTCCTCTCTATCTCTATCCCCTAGCTCTATCTCCTTATCCCTCTCTCTATCTCTCTCTTTTATCTCTTCCTCTTTGATCAATATCCCTCCTCTTTCCATTTCTATCCATCTCTCTCCCTCACTCTCTCCTTCCATATTGTAAACAGATAACAGAGGAAGGTTGGTAATGGAGGACCACTTATATTCTTAGTTTTTATCTCCATACCTATCATCTTTCCATTCCATCTCCATCTCCATCTCCCATCTCCATCTTCCTCTCTATCTCTATCCCCTAGCTCTATCTCCTATCCTCTCATTCCTTATTCTCTTCCTCTTTTTGGATCAATATCCCTCCTCTTTCCATCCCTTCCTATCCATCTCTCTCAATTTCTCCATATACATTGTAAAATATAACTAGAATATTGGTAATGGGACTAATTATATTCTTGTTTAAATGTTTTATTACACTCATGTTTAGATCCATATAAGTGGATGCATACTTGATTTTGAAACTATTATTGATTTTTGCAATACAACAACATTTGATAAATTGTCTAACCTGACCTCATGTACTACACAAATTTATACAAAAAAAAAAGTAGACCACTTTTTTTCTAAATGACCTTCCACACCTCTTCGACATACCCATTACACACCAAGGTGCGATTGCTAGTATAAATTCTAACCAAAATTAAATATTATTTAACAAAATAAATTAAAAATAAAATAAAAAATTTGAATTTAAAATAAAATAAAATGATAACACTATTTATATCAATCCAAACATATTAATAACAATCTAAACACAATTAGAAATATCATTGGCCATTTGAAAAAACTCTATATTTGTTAGTTCTTGCCGTAGGCAGGTATACTAATGGTTTCATCTATTTTAATAGTTTGGCAAGAATCAACCAATTAGATGCAATAATTAAATTTTGTTGACTATATTTTCTAATGTTTCTATTTATTTCATATTTTTGTTAATTTTACAAAATCATTTTCCTTCAATTCTATTGGTTAATAGATATGTACAATAATATTACAATGATGTAAGCATTTTGAATAATGTTTGATTTTTTTCAATCATATACAAAAACTATTCCTCCATAGTGTCTAACTATTCCTCAATAGTATCCTAATGAATGATGACCATTCAAGTATTTGTCATTCACATGGGACTATCTACATTTTAGATCTCATGGCATCTTTTCTTTCTTAGCATCTTATGTCGGTTGATTTCTCTAGAAAACTCTAGCAAAAGGTCCTGGTTTCTTCCGATCCATGATTCTATCTGTTTAAGAAATCACAAATGCTTAGCTATGCCAAACATACATACGGTTGGCTCTTTGAATATGGCTAACAACATATCTCTATTTCTTAAAGATTGGTGTTTAAATTGCTTTTGGCATAACTTGAGGAAGCTAGAGCCTGTTTTCTATTTGATGTTCCGGAAGCTTCAACAAAAAGCAATTTACCTTCGTTGCAAATCAAACTCCTCAAAGATTTGTTCAATGAAGATGGGTTGGATTTCCAAAGTACAGAGGAAGCCTCAAGTTATAACTCTAATCATATAGAAAGAAGCCATTCTTTGGCTTCCTAATTGTTCTAGATGATATTGATCATGTCGACCAGCTAGATGCTCTTTTCTTTCCTGTGTCTTATCTGAGCCGATTTCTCCAGAAAACTCCTTAATGCTCTCATCCTGAGCAACCAAACTAACTAACATCATAAGTTTATCATGGGTCTTTGGCTTTACATTCCAAAATGATCAAGCTGATTTTTGTCAAAGTTTTCTCTTCTTGCTGGAGATAAGCGACTGTCAAAGGTATACAAAGGTTGGAGATCAAATTTCATCTCAATTTGTATGCACCAATTGTCTGATTTTCTTTCAGTTGCTGATTTGGAAGACAGTTTGGATAAACTTTGCAAGCTATTTCATAATTGTTGAGGTGGATTTATGTTTTTAAATCCCCACAAGCTTTGATTTATGTGTAGAGGCAAAATTTAGAGTTGGGTATTCGATTTTTGAGCAGATTTTTTTCCATTTGGCATTGCAAACAAACATTTGTGGCTCACAGTGAAGGTTTCCATTAAATTGAAGTTTGTTTGTTAACTAACCATTCTGTGGAGGATATGGATTACAACGATGAGGTGGAGAATGGACTGGATGGAAAGCGGCCTCTTCTGTTGCCTGAGAGAGGGATTTTACGACCTCTTTTATTGCTTGAAAGAGGCATGTCTAGTTATAGAGGATCTGAGATGTTCAAAGGGAGTACTGCTACTACTATATTCTATACATTGGTTATAGCCTTGGGGCCTGTGCAGTTTGGATATACAGTAAGTTTTTCTTTTGGTATGCCTTACTGACAAGTTTTCATAAGCAGTGCAATGAATTATCTTGGATTTTCAAAGCCCAAATGGGCTTAATGCCTCATTGATTTGTTTTGGGTATCCTGTGTACGAAATCCAGAACTTATTTGCAGCATCAATGAATCTAATTGAAATGTTGCAACTTTGTTAATTATATGCATACATTGTAAGTATCTATGTCCAAGTGGGTTGATTACGGGAGTGACTGCTGTTTCAATCTAGAAATTTAATGCCCAAATTGACAGACTGGATTATTTGGTCTTTCATATTGATGTATATAAGAGAGGGTTTCTAACTTTATAATGATGATATCAATATTGCAGTCACCAAATTTTTTATAAAATCCTCAATCAAGACCTTCAAATCAGGCTTTGTGAATTTATTGGTACACCTCAACACCTTTACAAACATCTCTTACGTAACTGTTGAATTTAGTTGTAAATTTCATCCACTATCAGTCAAGTCAGAATGATTTTTTCTATATTTAAATTTGAATAATTAGTTTAACGCTAATAATTTGGATTATAATGTGAGTTTAACTATATTTTTGTACTATAATTGATTATTCTCTCTCAAGATGGATCATGCATTTGAACCCAAATGTTGATAACTCATTTCTTTTGTACTGGTTCAATAAGCTTAAAATCTATAGTGAATAAAGAGTCAAAGTTCTCAATTACTATTTTAATTTTTAATATTAATTATTCATTTGAGTTTTTTTAATAAATTGCAATTAAAATGTTATGCATTTAAATGTTATAGTTTAGTTGATGAGAATAATAGTATTTTTTTTAATTTTTAGTTTAGTTATATATTTATTTCATAATATTATAATTTATTATATAAAAAATAAAAATATCCATTTATAATAGATACATGATATCTAATTAGTAAAACAATAGAAAGAACATTTATATAGTATACGACAGTAAATCGTATTATTGTTTTCAACATGTAGGATTGGGCAGGTTTCTAAATTTACCTATGCTCAAAGCTAAAAGTCCCAATTTGTTCCTAGTAACAAGGGTCTTGAGGCAAACATCAAGAGGGTATTGCGGTTTAAAAAAATTGCATAGACAAAATGAATGTGATTATCAAGAATCTGTAACATGCTTCAAGCAACCCAATTTTTTTTCCTCTTCAAAAATGCTAGCCACAATACAAAATGCTCTTATCTCTTGGTTCTACATTTTCTACTATGTTAAATCTAAACAATGTTACTATCAACATCATTTCTATGTATAATAGCTGACTGGTTATATACGTATATTCTAGTTTTTTTTTATTGACTATAAAAAAAGCCATACCATTTAATCACATTTACTATTATCTATTAACACTTGCAATGTATAAATCAAAATGGTCTATAAATAGACATTTTGTATATTACTTAAAATTATATGCATTTACAGACATATGTAATTATTATTACATGCAAATATGACTATTACTTCACATTGAACCACAACATCATCATTCATGCCAATCCTACTCACCAATAATCAACACATCCTATGAAAAGGTAAGTATAATATTTTATAAACATTCTCTACTATATGTATGTTTGTACTCATTCAATATTCTTATATAATACAATAATGAATTTCTAACAACTATATCATTACAATATTTACAAGTAGCAAATGAGATAGAAAAGGGGACAATATTGCACTTCTACCATTTTGACAACCACTATCTTCTATGCTCAAACATGCCTAATACAACTCTATTAGTTGTTTTCAAAAAATTGTCATGACAACAACTATAAACTTCAATTGCATAATTATTTATGATACTACATGTCAATTGCTACATGCATAATTATTTATTAAGATTTTCAAGTTATATGATCCGTATGGTACAATGCTAAGTTATAATTAAATAAGCTTCATGACTACTTTTTTTTTTTTTTTAAACAACAAACATTGACATTGCACCCACTATTTGCTTCTGCTAATTAAATCTCTCAAACAACCAAACACAATTCACAATAGGCAGGAACATGACGCATATGCGTCTCTTGTATTTATTTGGACTGCAACAGAATAGTTTACCCTACAAGGAATTAATCACACAAACATTTGAAAGCTTACCGAAGCAAAACATGCAAATGAAATGAAATGAAATATTTTAATAACGCCATGAGGCCACAGCAGCCTATGGGACCCAGGAACAGCACAAGACCACCACCGAAAAGAGAAGACCCTAAACAGCCTGAGATCTTCGCTCGAGATTAGCTCTACGACAGTGAATTTTGATGATGTAATTTGCAGATTTGACCAACCTTTCCTCCTCAAACAAGGTATTTAAGTTGTCCACTTGTAAGATGTCCCCATAAGTGACCCGAATATCTTTGTATGCTGAGCACTCCATAACAAAGTGCCACTCTGTCTCCACTAATCCCATGTCGCAAAAACGACATATTCTTTCTTCCCACTCTTCTTTAGGAACCATCCATCTGCCCGTCTCACATCTAAGACGATGTGAGCTAGTTCGGAGTTGAGCTATCAACATCTTTGCTCTCCATTTAATATTTGCTCCTATATATGCCTTTTCATCATGGTCCCCCTTAGGATTGAATTCTTTGATATAATAGTCTTTTTTTCGCCCTGATTGTTTTGTCCATAAAGCTTTTTTGAATTTTTGTTTCACATATTTTTTTATTTCTTCATTTGAACTTGGACAATCTTGCATATTCACACCCCACTTTTCCATCCATTTTTTGTTTTGTTTCATCCATGTATTCCTTCTTCTATCCAACTTTTCTTTTACGATTAGCTTAGGCCACCGATGGTCGTCCATGTTTTGAACCTTTTGAAGGTAACATAGTAACCGAATCATCGCGAAAGCCTCCAAGGGAAAGGTGCCTGACTCCGCTAGTAAAATCTCATAAGGTATCGTGGTTTTGAGTTTAAGGCTGCTAACAATTAGATGCTTTTGAATTCTTTCCACTTGCCTCCATTTCTGATCTGACATGCTGCTGCCCCAAATTTCGCACCCATATAGAACCACCGGGGTCACAAGTAAGCCAAACAACGTTCTCTTGGTTTTCCAATCCCATAGCTCAGCATTTCTACATCTGTTTTGTAGAGAGTAGAGCGCTTTCCAGCCTCCTTGGATCCTTTTTGCTCTACAAGTTTCCCAACTGAGCTTATAGTGAAAATCTAGCCCAAGGTATTTGTATTCATCTACAATTTCCAGCGGATTGCCCTCAAAGATAAAGCTAATTTGCTGTTTTTTCCTTCTCAGAGAGAATATCATAATTTTGGTTTTACTAGTATTCACTTGCATCCCAACTTCCTGACAAAATGATTCAAGAGCTTTCAAATGTTTTCTTAACTCATGTGCTGTTTTAGCAATCAAAATGAGATCATCGGCATACAAGAGCAATTTTATTACATAATTGGCCAACTGAATACCTTCCCCACCAACTTTGTCTATCCACTCTTCCAACTTGTCAATGTAAAGCCCGAATAGCGTTGGGGAAAGCGGGCAGCCTTGCTTGACTCCAATGTCACTGCCAAAGCACTCCGACATACCTTCATTAGTTCTGATTTTAGCTCTGACCTGCTCATACAGCCTATGAACAGCCGCCCTAAGAGCCCTTGGGACTCCCAGTTCCTCCATTCTATTCCACAACTTGCCCCGTGGCACTGTGTCAAAGGCTTTTTTGAAGTCAACAAAGCAGCAAAAAGCCTCCTCCCCTTGAACGTTCCAAATTTTTTCAATCAAAAATCTAAGTGTAATACCATGATCGATAGTGGAATGTTTTGGTCTAAAACCAGCCTGCCCTTCAGCTCTTTTGCCCTCTTTCTCAGCCCAACTACTAATTCTACGCTCAATCATGCTTCCAAAAAGTTTTCCAAGAAGCGGATTAATCATAATAGTGCGGTAATTTGATGGGTTATTAGTGTCCCCACTTTTGTATAGGGGAACCACAACACTAGTAGTCCACCCTTCCGGAAAGCCCTCTTGAATAACCCTATTGAAAAAGCCCTTGATGCAAGGCGCAAGGACCTCAATGCCCCATTTTAAGAATTCAGCTTGCAGCCCATCAATATCCTGTGCTTTTCCCCCAGCCAACCTTTTTATCCCTTGATTGATGTCTTCTATGGTGAATAGTTCAGTGGCAGCCCTGATAGTTGGGGGTCTATGTTTATCTTGTTCCCGCTCATACAGTAACTTTGCATATTCCAACCATTGAGAGCTTGTGATATTGTTTTCTGTTTGTTTTCTTTTTTGTTGTAGCTCCTTCCAGAATTTCTTGGGGTTGTTCTTTCCAAGGGCAATCAACTCCAACCTTCTAGTGCTAACATATTTTTCTTTTTTGTTCCGTATCATCTTTTCGTATTCTTTCTTGTTTTCTGTGGTCCTTCCACCCTGGTGAAATTTTCTTTTTGTTAATTTGCACTCTTCATCAAACCATGGGTTTGCTGGGAAAGTAGAAAATGGGTTTGCTTTATCCCAAACAGTCTGAAATTGTGGGATGAAAATGGAGAAGGCATATAATATACTGGCGAACAATCCTCGCGTTTTGGTGTTGGACGCAAGAAGCCTTGAATCTTACAATGCAGGCCACATCAAAGGCTCCATTTCTATTGCACTTTCAGAAGATGGCAGGACTCTGCACAAACTGGCAGGCCCACATTTCGCATCTAAATGCTGGTGGGATCGAGATATATTGCTACTCACTTCTTCCTCGTCCTCTTCCTCTTCCTCTTCCTCTTCTTCTTCCACCAAGAAGCGCAAATTCGAGCAGTCTGACCCGGTTGCTCAGTTTTTATCAAAAGAGGGTCTTATCAAATCTCTCCTAGTTTTGGGCCCTGGTAAATTTATTCTCTTTTCTTTCTTATTTCAAATTGAATGCTTTTTGTTTATTTTTTCAAACTTGGACATTAGGTGAGTATCGAAGTCTTTGAGTTAGCTACAAATCTGCAGAAGTGTATGTGAATGTGAGCATCTAATAAAAAAAACCCTAGTTTGCTTGTTTGTGTTGACTTTATCTGCAGAATAGTATGTGAATTGAAGTATCTTTCTTTATCTAGAAAACTCTAAGTTGCTTATTTGGTTAACTTTATGCTTCTTAGTAGAACACATACCAATTGAATGGGTCTGGTTGCAAAATATAAGCTCAATTGGAGAGGTTGAAACGGCGGACTTTTCTTTGTATTTGTTTAAGTTATAGCTGTATTTAGCTTTGAAATTTTCAAAGGTACTCATATTCAAAGATGTATCTGGTTTCAACTATTTTTTTTATCTCGTTTAATTTGGATCCGTGGTCATTCGGTTTGGAATTTGATCAATGCCTGGGTCACCAGGATTGCCTACTTCTGACAAATGCTATCTATCCACTGTTGGAGACTTTCTCTGCAGCTGAGCTCAAAATTGGGCACGTCATTATACTATGGGCTCGAGTTTGAGCCCTGGACACTGCTGACTGAAAATTCAAAAACGGAAAAGAAAAACTCAATCAGAATATATAAGATTAAATACATGGCTAGGAATTTTGATGGTTATTCAAAGAGAACTATGTTTTACTTATTTTTTTTGTTTCTAATTCCACTCCCATTTGCAGCGGTCATGGTAGCAATCAGGGAATATAGCCAGCTTAAAGCAGTTGAGATGTCTGATTACTTCTCAATGTTTCTTGTAAACCCTATTGAATGTTTAAATTTCTTAGGACCATAACCGAGCAAATCAATCCTGATTAAATGATGGCAGATAGCTGCTCTCACCAGAAAAAGGATTTTCTTGCCTGCCATCATTTGTCAAATGATTATTGGTACTGAATTCCATAATTAAAGATCAAGAACCTAGAGTTTGGTGAGCTTTTGTATTATGTTGTATTTGGCTGGCACTAATATTGATCATGATTACAAATCAACATAATCATCTCATTTGCTTCTTGTTTGAGAGGAAACACACCATATTATAGGTAAAGGTGACATTATAAGCCTATTTTGTGTAGGTGACATTAATAGGTAAAGGTGGCATTATAAGCCTATTTTGTGTATGTGACATCCTGCCCCATCCTTGTGAGAATCTTTTCATTTTACTTTATATGCATCTATTGTTTCAACCTTGTGTGATTTTTTTATTTACTTCATATTCATATATTTCTTCAAATTTGTACTTGTGAGGGCACTTACCCATTGGCAAACCTCGCATTGTTCTTGAATTTATTGCATGTTTTCTCAAACAAGAAAGATTGAAATCACTAAATTAAATTTAACATTTTTGAGGGAATAATCCTTTCTTTGCCTTGGAAAATTGATCCCACTTAGATCCTAGAGTGTTTGGGTGGCATTTGCATGGCCAAATTTAGAAAATATTAAAAATCTCATTTTTCGGCCTTACAGTGGATTTGGTGCAATTGGTTGTTTGGTGCTTGGAAGTGTTTGATCCTAGTTTGGTGGATGGCCCCTATTTGGGGGTATTTTTTACATCTTTGTGAATTGCATTCTCGAAGCCCAAAGGCCTTTGGAGCATTTTTAGGCCTCATATTTTCAGAAAATCTTGTATTATTGTTTTTCAGCATAAGCCTTTTGGAGATCTTTCCAATGCACCAAAGAATTTTAAATTTCACCCAACAAGTTAAAAGTTAAGACCAACCAAGTTGTGGTACCAAGAATAGCTATTTTTGTACATTTTATTTAATTTTGTAACTAGTATGGCCTTGTTTGGCTATTCATTTCAGCTTCCAATGAGGACTTAGGTGTTGTGACTAAATTTTTGGTTCATTGGAGTTGGGAAAACTGTATATACTGGTCATTTTTGAATTAACGAGACCGAATTGGAGGCATGCATCTCTTCCATAGAGTCTATGAACTTGTATGAACTCTCTATTTTGAATAAGAGCTATTTCATATTTCACATTTTGCATAATGTTTGTTGCATAGTTATAATATCACCAGTCCTTCACTAGGTATTATCCTCCAAATCCCCAAATTAAATTTGGATCAGTGGTATTAGAGCTTGTTTGCTCCTGTATGTCATATTGCATGTGATTAGGGTATCATAAGCTTAGATTAAAGATGAGATCCATCAAATTACCTTCCTTTGAGGTGCACACAACTGCAAATGGCTGAAGAATGAGGTGACTCATTAGACCCCTCGAAGGTGTTGGTTGAGGATGCTTTGAAAAGACAACATGAGGAGGAGATTAACTACTTCAATCAGTTGCTTCAGCATAATTGAGATAATCTGCAACCAAACAACATGTGAAGACCATTTAGTGGTCATGCGCCTTTCAAGGTACATGTAAATTTTAATATCCCAACTTTTGAAGGAAAAAATGATGTAGATGTTGTTGAAGATTGGATATCAAAATTGGAGAATTTTTTTTTGTTATTCACTTCTCAGATGTTGAGAAAATAACATTTTCCCTCCTCGAAGTTGAACCTCATGTGCAACAATCGTGGGAGACTAAGTTGTTATCCAAGGAAAATTATAGGGGAAACCTTGATGATCAAGAGTTTAATGTCTTGATGGATGAGAATCCCACATGGGGAGATTTCATGGAATACATCAAGGAGGAGTACTTTCTTGAAGATGCATATGAAGAAAAATATATGCAATGGCATTTGCTTCAACAAAAAAAGGATTAGTCAGTTGAAGAATACACCAATGCCTTCCATGCATTATCAACAAAGCTCAACATCCAAGATATAGAGAAACATCGAGTCTTGGAAGTATTGTAGTGGGCTGCATTGATATATTTAGGTTGAGATGGCCTTTTGGAATATTGAGACCTTGGGGTCTGCCTTCGAATATTTAGCAAAGATTGAAGAAAAATTCAACGAAAAGGAAAAAAGGAATATTTTGCAAACAATATAGTGAAGGGAGAAGGTAGTAGCAAGTTCATGGGAAAGAAACCAACCAAGGAATTCTCCTCACAAGCATTGATAATGAAGGAAGGCACCAAAAACACACAAGTATGTGGTGTGAAGTTCATAAGAGTCCTTGGCATAACACCAAGGATTGTTGAGCAACCAAGACCCTAATGATAGGAATAGAGGAACTAGAGATAGAACTTGATTTGCTGCTTACAAGTCCTTTCGAGCAAAAGATGGTGATCAGATAAATGAGGCTGATCCATATGCTATAGTTTCAATTGCGAAAGTCTTTCCTTGTGAAGATTAGGAATGCTTGTTCCATTGGTAGATGTGGGTAAATGAAAAGGCCCTACATTTCATTGTTTATAGTGGAAGTTTGAAGAATTTAATCTTTGTTGGGATTGTTAAGAGACCACTTGTGCACAACACCCCATCCACAACCATGCTCAATGGGGTGGGTGAGCTAGGGGGAGATATTTGGGTAAATAGACAATGCCATTTGCCCTATTCCATTAAACCATTCAAAGATGAGGTAATTTATGATGTGGCACCTCTAGATGTGTGTGATGTATTGTTGGGGCAACCATACATGTATAAGCATCATGGCATTTATGAATCTAGACCGCGTAGTGTCATTATTAAGTTGTGTGAACAAAAAATTCAAATACCATAGTTAATTCTTGCAAAACTCATATCCTTGATTAGTGCAAAAATGTTGATGTTTGATTGCTCAAACTAGAACATTTGTATTGCAAATGATTTGACTTGACTAGGTAAGGTCAATTGTAATATGCTATAGTCACTCATGCCAAAACAACCACTTGATTCCTCAACAAAAGCAAATATATATGATATTATTAGGCTATCAAGATGTATTCAACTCACTAGTAGGGTTACCGTTGCATTGTCAAGTCAAGCTTCCAATTGACCTAATTCCATTGACATTGTTACCAAATGGGCTAGTATACATAAGTTTAATCTTGGAGAACGATGAAATCAAGTGACAAATTCAAGAATTAATTCAAAAGGGACACATTTGCGTGAGTGCCTCATCATGTGGAAGCTTGATTTTTCTTTCCAAGAAGAAGGATGGAATGTGACAACTTTGCATTGATTATTGAGCTTTGAACAAGATCACTATAAATAATAGTTGTCTAATTCCTCACATTGATGATCTCTTGGACTAGCTTAGGGGGGCTAAGTTTTTTACCAAAATTTACTTGAAGTCTAGGTACTGTCAAATTCTAATTAAGTCATTAGATGTGTGGAAGATCGCTTTCAAATCTAAAGAGTGCTTTTTTGAGTGGCCAATCATGCCTTTTGGTTTGATCTAATGCATGCATCTGCCACATTCATGAGAATGATGAATCATTTACATAGGCTATATTCTAATTCCTTTGATGTTGTTTGTTTTGATGACATACTCATCTTTAGCAAAACTTGGGAGGACCATTTGTGTTCAATAAGTACTCTTTAACTTTGTGACAACTCAAGCTCTATGCTAATAGAGACAGGTGTTATTTTGGTATGATGAGGATTCAATAATTCAGATACTTCATGGATAGTGAGGGTGTTTGGGTTGACCTTGAAAAGATACAAGTCATCAAAGATTGGCCTTTGCCTAGAAACCTCATAAAACTTAGTTTTTTTGGGATTGACTAATTTTTATCGGAGATTTGTGCTTGGATTTTCACACTTAGCATGGCCTTTGAATCAAGTACTCAGGGAAGGAGTAAAAGGAAAATACATTTGGATAGAGGCACAACAACAGGCATCTATAGAATAGAAAAGGAGGTTATGTTTTGTTGGGTCTCAAAACCACTGCTCCAGTTCCTACAACATATTTTCACTTTCAAGGCTTAAGGTTGTCATCATGAAAGTGAAATTTGCTCATACATGGACCATGGAGGGTTGAAGGCCAACTCTATGAGAGTGGGTCTTCTCTCCCATTCTTTGAGCTCAACTTAGATTAGGAGGGTGTTGGTAGAGGTTTGAGTAAACAAAATGAACAACTAAAGATAGTGATAGCTAAACCCAATTTATTGATTCAAATCCAATTATTGTCATTGAGCTGAGAGCAACTAGGTATCTTAACACCTCTAAATAGCTGATTTCCTCACCATTACAACGAGTGCAAGGTGGGGGCAAGATACATGATTCACATGGTGCATTAGATGTGAAGTTGGTGACAATTATTTCTTGTTTTGTTGTGAAATCATGAACTACTTGAAATTTAATTACTACTTTTATGATTTGTTCTTTTTTTTCGATGAATAGGTATATATCTATATTAATATAAAAGATAGAAATACATATTCACAAAAAAAGGATGGGTGGTAAAAAGGCACACCCTGAGAGTCACATGGGCAAAGCCCAGAAGTCCAGAGTCACATGGGCCAAGCTGAAAAATAAAAAAAATATTACAAACACAAGAAAATAAAAGGCCATTAGGCGGCCATAGTAGTGCCAGCAGAGGGCGGAGGGTCCTTGTCACCGGTTTTTTCCTCCATACATTAGCGGGGTTTGGAGCGACGTTAGGGGGAGCCCAACTGTCCTCATCTTTTTCGTTATCTTTATCCTCACAACGAGGTGAGATTGCCAAATCCAATCGCGGGAACCATTTAGTAGTATCAAGCCAACTAGAACCGCCACCGAGAGCATTACTAGTAGGCCACCTAGAAGTGCCACTGCCGCCCCTTGCTGCCCCTCTAGAAGGCTACCCCAGGTCAACCCGTGGAGGAGGAGAAGGCGACCACTGAGGAGGGCGAGAGCCACGACGAAGAGCCTAAGAGCAAGGGGAAGATTCCTTGGTAGAGCCACTTCGCTGTCCGCTCGGTGAAGGCAACTGGCGTCGGGAAGAAGTGGGCGAGGGAGGCATGCGCGCCACAGTGCAAGGGGCATTGCCCCAGTGGTCCAAGAGCTCCTAAAGGTGAGAAACTTCAAGCGCAACTCTATTTGCTTGCACTTTAATCTGCAAAAGAACATTAGAGTAAATAATTGCTTTAGAATATAAAGAAATAATTTTATCAATCTGGCTATGAGAAAATATTCAGGCATTCTATCTTTCCAAATATTAAAGAGTATTTCCACCCTGAAAGTGTGCCAAATTTGGGTATACTTAGCGGGAAGCCTGGGAGAGTCGCCCAGCAAAACCATATGCCAGGAGAAAGGCTTGGCCTGAACGGTCGAAAAAAGTCATGACTCCAATTCCACAGCTGCTAAGCTTTGGTACAAAACCAGGAGAGGTGCTTAAACAGCTCAGCCTGCCTACAAAAAGGGCAACAAGGGTCCTAGACCCTCAAGTGAGCAAGTTGAGACCCCATTGGTAAACCTTGGAAAAGAATACACCAAGCAAAGTGGGCGAGTTTTGGCTCAACACTTGTAGACCACGTAGCAGAAAATCTTTTACGCCAAACAGACACCGAAGATTGGAGGTGCCATCTCTGGTTCAAACTGTCAATCATAAGAAAATGCGGCAAAAGCCACTGATAACCAAGCCGGGGGTTGTAATTTTTGAAAGGGGTGTCTGGGTACCACTTCCAGTCATTCCACTAGGGCTTGGTGGCACGAATACCCACCTTATGAAGCATATAAGTTGGAATGGCATTCACCAAGCCATTGTAGGTTTCACGGTCATGGTTCTGAAAACCATATTAAGTACATAAAGCCTCCCAAGGCAAAATACGCACTGTGGGTCTATGAAATAAGTGTTGAAGGGTTTGGATACCCTTCTTATGAAACCTGAGGGCCTTAAGCCAAGGAAGCTTGGCCAAAGGTCGACTAGCACTGGCAAACAGAGGTGACCACCAAACATTCTGCTGATTGAGTGAGAGCCCATTATGAAAGCTAGAGCCAGACTAGTGGAGCCAAGGCTTAACAATCTCCCAGGCTCTCCAAATGCTTTTGGCCATGAAAGTTCCCACAATCTGGATTGGCTCCCTCATAACCAGAAGGGTTTGAAAGCCAATTCCCTTCCAAGACGGTTTGTGCGCTGGAAAGCCGGATTGAAAACAATGCCTGAGAAGGATTTTCTAGGCCTCATTGCTAGTAAGCGCTTTGATAATCCACTTGACACAAAGAGCAATCCCTTGTTGCTGAGTGGAGAGAAGGCCAAGCCCACCAGAGTCTCTGGGCAGGCGGCAAAACTCCTAGGTAACGCGATGAACCTTCGGTGAGTCTCAGAAGAGGCCCATAGAAAATCACACAGTAGCTTTTCTAATTTAGCATATGAGGCCTTCGAAGGGGCCCAACAAGAAGAATAATACACATGAGTCACTGCTAGCACCTTAGAGCAAATTTGGAATTTGCCAGCTAGAGAAAGTGGCTTGGTAATCCAAAAAATAAGTTTTTGCTCAATCCGAGAAAGAACTGCTTGCCAAAGATCAGTGGAAGAAGCCTGAAAGGCGAAAGGAATGCCCAAAAACCAAAATATTTCCCCAGGAGCAATCCACTTCTAGCCATAATGTTGAATCCAGTGAGGACTGGGCAGGACAAACTGTCTGTAACATAAAGTTTTGTGCCATTGAATGGCAGAACCTGAAGCCAAGTAGAAAGTCTCAAGGCAATCAAGAGCAACTTTGACATTATTTTCCTCTTCTAATAAGGTAAGAAAATAATCATCGGCAAAGCGGCCATTGACCAATTGGGCTGGCGAATTAGGCAAAGAGATGCCACGAACCCGCCTTTGCGAAAGGACATGAGCCAACAAGTACCCAAACCCCTCAACAACAAGCACATAAAGTGAAGGTGCAAGCGAGCAACCTTGGCGAATGGAACGAAACAAACCA
Source organism: Sequoia sempervirens (assembly GCA_007258455.2). Classification (NCBI taxonomy): domain Eukaryota; kingdom Viridiplantae; phylum Streptophyta; class Pinopsida; order Cupressales; family Cupressaceae; genus Sequoia; species Sequoia sempervirens. The sequence goes on along the minus strand of VDFB02033832.1, from coordinate 29,296 downwards.
AAGGAAGGGGATTGGCGGCCATTAATGGTGATGCAAGCGAAGGCGTCAAGAAACAACATTTGCACAACCTGTATGAATTGAGGACCAAAACCCAAGGCAGATAGCATAGCAAGTATGAAAAGCCATTCAATACGATCATAGGCTTTAGCGAAATCAATTTTAATAAAGATAGCTTTTTGATTTGAGTGTCTTGCCCATTCCATACCTTCCTAGACAACAATAATGTTGTCTAAGATGAACCTGGACTTAATTAATCTAGTTTGCTTTGGGCGTACAATCTAAGGCAAAAGATGGCAGATTTTCAAGGCAATGGCTTTGGCAATAATTTTATACGAGACATTGAGGAGCGTGATGGGCCGCTAGTTACAGATGTCCTCGGGATCACCAGGCTTAGGTATGAATTTAATATTGCCCTTATTGATAAGATTTTCTAAAGTTTTAGAATGAAAAGCTTCAAGGTAGACCTTATGTAGATCTTTCCCAACACAATCCTAAAGGGCTTTGTAAAATTCACACGGGAAACCATCAATGCTTGGGGCCTTATCATCGGCCATAATGCTGACAGCTTCTTTGAGATCTTCAATTGTGAGCAATTGCTCACAGAAGGCTTTCTGGGCTAATGGTGCAGGGACACCAAGTTCATTTTTGCAAATTTGGTCAAGCAAGGTCTAATGATAGGTTTCTAGGGTGTTGAGTCTAATAAGGTCATAATAGACCATTTACAATGTAATTGAAGTCATTTTAGTTTATATGGTCATATTTTACAAATATTGTCAAATGTTGTCATGTAAAAATGCAAAAATGCACAATAGGGAATACCAATGGTCAAGTGGATTCAAATGGTCGTTTGAGTTAGTTTTGGTAGTTGTCTTTTGGAGGGACAAGTTCAAATAGGATTGAGAAACTCGATGTAAGGGTTCTGAAGTGGTTTTGAAGAGAATACAATAGACAAAATTCAGTTCTCTTTGCAAATTCACTAGTATTTTACTGTTGCAGACCCCTGTATGGGTCCGTACTGAAGAGTTTGGATTAAATTGCTTTGAATTGATTAAAGGCATGTGTTAAGAGCATTTTGGGCTTCTGTGAGTTGATTTCATAAAGAAACAAAGATTTTATTGTAATTTTATTGTAGGCGGCCTGTAAGTTCAAAATTTGAAGTTTTGAGAGTAAAAATGGGATTATAAGCCATTCTACCCAGTGAAATTGCTTCTAAATTGGTGGAATGGCTCCCTTAGAAGTAGGTTTTTTGTTTTTGTGCTTTGTAGGAGCAGGGAAGGCCGATTGAAGGAGTTTGTATGCTGCCCTAGTTGAGTTTTCATTGATTTTTGGCTCAAAGTTGATGGCTAAGTGATGGAGTTTACATAAAATGCAATGTTAAAGGTTTGGGGATAGTTTAGGAAGCATAGGCAGACATATTTTGGAGTGTTTGAAGAGTTGGTAGGGTGAGATAGGCCTTGGAACACCTATTTTCAATAAACCCTTTGAAAACCTAGCCTTAACAAGCCTAAATGAGGGTTTGGCAAATTGATGTCTTTGTGGGTGTTTCTTTTGTTGAAAGTTGTGGATTTTGAGCATTTGTAACCTGTTGAGATTAGTGGAGAAGAGTTTAAGGGTTTGAGCGAAGGATTTCTTGAACTTGTTTTGCAAAAGTGACCTATTTGGGGTCTAGGGGTAGCGTAACAGCAGTATTTTGAGGAGTATGTTCTAACAGAACCTAGTTAACTTTTGAGGTATGTTTCTAAAGGCCTTAAAGGGTGTCTGCAAAACAAATCCTTTGGTGGGTTTGAGGAGGTTTGTGTAAGATATACTTAAATTTCTTCATTTGGAATACTACAAGGGAATGATGGTGAATGATGAGTAGGACAACTGTTTGAGGGTTTTGTGATTGAAGATTGGTTGAATTTGATTTAGTTGTGACTATTGAAGGTTTTGCCTCCCTGCTCTACATCAGTTGAGGAGAGCCTATTTGGCACAACAACAAGACAATCCTAAAGCGCTTGATGTCGCTCCGGAGTGTACTCTTGAGTTGTGAACCCCTGCTCATAGTGCCTAACAAATGCGTGGAGAATGTTAGGCAATTTAGAAAGCACAGTATTGCCTTCTTTGATCTGTTTGATACTAGGAGATGAGTGCCTAGCTCGAAGAGCCAAGAAAAATTCTTTTGAGGCACAATTTCCAATTTTAAGCCAGTGAAGTCTAGCCTTGATTTGCGCTCCTCTGGCAGCATAATTATCAACAACTTGTTTTTTATGCCTTAACTCCGCAACCTTGACTTGCAGAGAAGGGGAAAAGGGGTTAGCCACCAAAGCCTCAGTGGTAGCATGGAGGTCAAACATGGTCGCTTCATAAGATCATCGACGAAAGATGGCCAACTGGAGCCCATTAATGCAGGGAAACCTCGCGGTGTGAGTGACGACATCATTCCACCAAACAATCTAGCTTGTATTGTGAGGTGGCCTGCATTCTAAATTCCAAATAGTGCAGATGTGGGCCAGCATGGGCTGATGACTTAGCAGGGAGGTGTTAAAAAAAGAACTGAGTCCTACTGGCACGAGGTTGCTTTAATTCCCATTCAATGCAGAATGAAATGGGAAAGTGGTTTGACAATGTCACATCCACTAACGGCCTTACTGGAAGTGGTGAAGAGTTGGCAAAAGAGAAAAAAGATTGAGCCGAGATCATAGCACAATCAAGGTGTCTAAATATCCTGTTAGACCCAACTCGATAATGCACCAAGTGTGCCTGAGAGAATGAGTGGCGACGGCCAATATTGGGTTTGAAAAGACCCAATTTATTGCACATGTAGTACCATGCCTCTCTTTCGCTAGCTGCCCATCAAAATGGCAGAGTACCATCCTTGTCGTATGCCACCTCAGCCATATTGAAATCCCCTCAAAGCAGCCAAGTAGCAACTGGTAGTGAATCAACAGTCCATCGCCAAAGAAGAGATCTTTCAACAACATCATTCGAGGCATAAATATTAATAATCCCAAAGGAATGATTATCAATGTTAAGAAGAATCCAAACGATCCGATGTGTGGGGTCAGACCCATGATCAACCACACAAGCGTGCCACCGTGGGGATAGAAGGGTGACCGCTCTGCCACATCCAGCCTCATGTTCAATACAATACATTTTACGAGCTAGCCAAATAGAACGACAAGTCGAAGAAAGCAAAAAACCAGCAACTTTCACTTCTTGAAGACACAAAACATCAATACTAGCATATTTCTGAAGAATATCCCTAACAGAATACTTCCTAGAGAGGTCTATTAGACCTTGAACATTCCATGAGAGGAAATTCATGAATGAAACTCCTCCATATCATTGGAGTCCGACTCCTCGTCCAGAGTGGAGAAGTGATTATGTAAAAATTATGGTGGGACTAAACCAATTTGAAAAGGTGGAGATGAATGTCTCCGTTTCTCCTGAACATATTCTCCTTCCAGAGGTCAAGAAGGACTTCGAGACCTCCTATGAACTCCCGACATGGGAGGTGACTCAGTCGGCTGTGCTATCATAATTGAGGCAAGTTGGGGCGTAGCCTTAGGCCTTGGCTGCATTGAAGTGCTATTAGAGCCCATCTGGACTTCCTTCTCCTTTCCAGAAGGGTTTGAAACTTCTTTTGCCGGCTCGGGGGTTTTGGAAATTGTCCCGAAGCCATTGGACTTGTTTTTTCAGTTGGTAACCATTGTCCACTTTTCCTCTGGTTTGGCGGCAACATTTTCCGCCTAATGGGGCTTATCAACATCCCATGGTGGCGATGGAGTATGAGGAACTGCCAGAGGGCAATCCTTAATCTTGTGGTCACCGGATTGACACCTATAACAAGTATTTGACAGATTAAAATAAGTGACTTTTTGGGTATGCCAAAAATAACCAATTTGAATATCAATGGACTCTTTCAAATCCTGGGAAAGGTCCACTTCGACACAAGACTCGCTTTTGAGGGCAAGCTTGAAAGAACCTATATGGTTTGACACAAAAACTCTCCCCATAGAGGAGGCAATATGTTGCAAAACCCAAGTCAATGGCTAGAAAACCAACAAAGAGGACCGAACATACCAAGGACCATGGTTCAGGATTTAATGAACATGATTGACCTCCGCAAAGCGAAAAAGAAAAAAGCCTTTAGTCAAATTTTGGACCATATCAAGGTGGACCCCATGAGGGACCCAAGCCTTTTGAACCCACTCTTTAAGCACACTTTTAGGGGGAGTCCTCCAAACAAAATAACCAACAAGAGTATGCTGCTCTAACCATTGACATGCATAATCAAAATCCGGCATGGGTAACACATCAGTTGGGGAATCAAAAGACTTACCTCATGGAACACTTTCAGAACAAATTTCCGTGGACGCTTTTTGGAGGAGGAGCCATTGAGCAAAGCCGTCGAATTGCCAACACCAACAAGAATTGTCGGGTTAGAGCCGGTTGAAGGCATAATAAAACCAAGAAAACCGCAATAAATGTGGTCGTACACATAGTAACTGAGAAAATCCTGCGCCTAAGGCGTGGTATGATGCAAGAGGGGCCAAGAATGACCGCAGACACAAGAAACCCTAGCAGAGCTCATTCACCATCGCCCTTGATTCCAAACTAGACTATACATTTCATTTGTTCTTTTTAATTGTTTGATTGAGTCAATACAATTCCTAGATTGGTGCCTATCAATGGGTTATAGAGCCACAATTAACATGAAGGAATTGTAGTGAAAAGCAAGTGTAGAATATTTGATCAAGGGTGAAAATGAATCAAATTTTGAATATCATAGGCAAAACATGCTTAGTTATCCATTATTGAGCTGCCCAAATACACATGTAAATACAAAATGATCATTACAAAGGTTGTATTAATTTTAAAAATATTGCCATATTTATCAAATCAGATTTACACTCATAACAATGCTAAGAGAAAACCTCTGTTACATTCAAAAATTCCCTTGATAGTGTACCTACAAGCTTGGAGACTTGATATTTGCAATATTCTCTTCTGACACTTGAATGAAATCCACTACCTTCTTGCAACTGAACTTCAATGATCAAAACCTTGAAAAGCTTTAAAACCAGCTAAGTTTGCTAAGAATAATCACTAACCAATCCTTCAAAATAAATCAAACTATGCCTTTTAACCTCTTGGAGCTTGTCGTAGGAAATATGATTATAGCAATTCCAAATCAATGGCTTTGATGCAATCCCTCCAAAACAGAAGCCCAAGATGCAGAGAGATTGGATGAATTTAATGAAGGTAGTTGGGGGAAGGACCTATGGTAATGGTGTGCAGGTAGGGTGGGTCGAGGAGAGTCGTGCCATTCTCAATTGGCACTTGCAACATTTGAATAAGTATTAAAATAATGCCCATTTAATACCATCAAGCTTCCTTTGGCTCTTACAACTTTGAAATATTCTACCTTCACTTTATCGGGCCTTTGGACGAGTTAGGGTTTATTATTCTTGCACGTCAGATAGATACCAATATATACCTTTGTCAGGCTCATGGAGGTTGTCGGACTTCACATCATATGTCGAACTTGGAGGGGAGCATGTCCCTCTTGAAAAGTCTGACAAATACATATGTATTGGGCCTCCACGCTAATAGATACCATGGTACAAGAGTAAGGAATATCTTGAAATATCAATAGGAACCAAGGCATTGGGATATTGGGATTGGGGAGTCAGGTTGGGGCTTAACTTGGTATCGAGGGATGGGAATGGCCGAAAGGTCAATTTTGATAAGTGATAAAGAGAAAATCGATAGAGTTTTGAAGTTTCATTGGTCGGTGAAATGGGTACTCAGTTATGGGTAAGGTTGAAAGTTTGACCTTGCAAGACTTAGAAATTTTTTGGAGTGCAAGGGATTGGAGTTCGGGGAGTGAAGATGAAGGAGAATGGGTACCAAGGGATGGATGGATGAGTTTAGCAAATGCAAATGATTTAGAGTTTTAATAAACTTTTAGGCTCTGGGGATCAGTGATGCCAAGGGAAAGGTATCGGGGGATGGGGAATTTCAACACTCCGACAAAATGACACTTAGACAAAATCTAGCAAGGACTTAAGTGGGTTGTTGGGATTGGTAAGGAAGGCATATAAGTATGGACAACCCCGAAAGTTTGAAACTCCAACAACACATGAAATACCAAGGGAAACATTGGAAAGAGCACAAACTTAGACTTTTTATGGTTTTTTTGCATCATTTGACACTTAGGGGACCCATTTAAGATGTCTTAGATTGGTTATGAACAATAGGTCAAAATGACAAAGACACACAAAATGGGAGGGACTTAAGCAAGAAATGACACTATAGATTTAAGTCCCAACATGTTCAATACCAATATTGGCCCTTCTAGATCTGCAAGTCTTTTGAAAGTGAGATATATTCCTTTGAATATGTACTTGGAGTAGTGCTCATGCAACATGGGCATCTAGTTACCTATCATAGTGAGACCTTTTCTAATATAGTAAGCAGGTATCTTGTTGGGTACCAAAGCTGCTGTTCCACAATCCTAGAACTTTTCTTACCTTCAAGGCCAAGGAATTGTCATCAAGAAGGTAAAACAAGTGTTCATCAATAGACCGAGGAGGGTTAAAGGCCAATTTACAAGAGTGGGTAGTCTTTCTTGCACTTTGAGCTCAACTTAGACTCAGGAAGGTATTCCTAGAGCTGTACTTAATAGGATTTTAAACCATTTAGAATGTAGCATGATTGCAACAATCAACAACTATATCTAATGTACACTTGACCCCTATATTTGTCACTAGGTCAAGACAAACTAGTTGTATAAAACGTCTTATATAGCTGATAAAACACCTTGCACATGCACCTATAGATGATAACAATATTATAATCCCCGAAGATGATTTTGTTTAATAATTCATGAATAGTGGCAAGGTGCAAACATGCATGATATGATTCTTTGATGATTTAGCTATTTGGGTTGATTGAGATTGTTCCTTGGTTTGTAATACTGAATCATGAACATGTATACTAAACTAAAATTAATCTACTCCTACTTCTAAAAAGGATGGAGGTTGCTTAAATCAAGAGTGTTTGACCTTGCACCAATATGGACCGGTGCCTACTCCATTGAATAGTAGAGTTTTGAACAACAAAGGGGGAGGAAATGCATCCAACAAAAAATCAATAGAACTAGATTGCATTTATATAGAAATCAATTATTACATCATACATAATAAACATAATAATCCATCTCAAAACTGCAATAACCCATATGTAGCAAAGTAATGACTATTACAAATCATTTGTAATGCATTAGATGCTCTTACACATACATCAAACCCTCATTATATTTGTGCTAGCAAATGTGGCAAGAGAAAATACATAATTGTGATTAAAATATTCCCTTGAATCATTGCAAATTGCCATTGAAGCATACCATTACGTACAAATGTGCTTTACAAATCCTTCCTACGATTACAAGAGGTATTCCAACATTTGTAGCTTAGATTGGCAACATTTGATGTCCTAGAACTAGCTCGAGGCACTTGCAAACTAGAAAATTGGCTCAACCACCAACGCTTTGAATGAATGAAGAACTTGTATTTATATCATTTGGTCTTTCATGCCTTGAATCCAAGTAGGAAATTAAGTCAAAATCAGATATCATCAATATTTTGTGTAGAACAAGCTGAGATCCTATGAAATTATTTGAAATGGTGGCTTGGAGCTTCTATGAAAATTATTCACGTCTTTAACACAATCATTGCATTAAAAGTGTTATGGTGTTCTACATCCTCCACCATCGAAAGTACATTTGAATTACTATTTTTGAGCGGGAAAAGCCCTTCTAGAGTAGTTGTGGTGTCAAATTTGGTCATTAATGGTGACCTAGGTTGAGCAAGGAGGTAGATGGGAGTGAAAAATGCAAAATGTAGGAGTTTTGGGGATTGGGGGTTGGGGATACTCATGACCCATACAATTGTTGGGGATTCAAGGATTTGGAGTAAGGCACATGTCATGCTTATAGAAAATAGATAAGGCCATCTCCACATCTTTGATTTTGAAAGGATATATGAAGGAAGTTGTCAAGAGTCAGAATTGAAGATACCAAGGAATTCATCCCTTTAGGTATGCAAATTGGGGTAAATCTAAATTCTTGATTTTGATAAGGTAATATAGTGAGACATCGGTATTCAAGAGTTGAGACTATCTCTTATGAGGTACCCAAATAACGACATGTCCAAACCCACAATCTTGGTGAGACATTCTACTGAAAAGTGTTGGGGATCGGGGATACTTCATACCTTGTACCACATTAGAAGTATTCCCACATCATCGACTTTGAAAACATTTATAGAAGAAAAAGTTGGAAGTCGAGGATCGAGATACCAAAGAAAAGGTATTTAGGTAAAGGGATGGCCAAAACTTTGACTTCAATAGGTAACTTAGTGTTAGGGATTGGGGAGTCAGGGTTTTGCGGAAAAGCATGCTAGTAAAACAAAGTCTGAAACTCCAACAAAGGCAAAGGAAAAGTGCGGGGATTGGATGAAAGGTATGCTTGGATGGGAATGTTTAATATCTTGATAGGAATGAAGGAAACAATGGAGTTGGGAAAAAAAGGCACATTAGGAGAGAAAACTCCGAAACTTCGACATAAGTGCAATCCTTAGAAATTTGAACAACAAAACCTCCACACTTAGAATTTTTGAGACCTTAGCAACTTCTAACACATAATTGGCATATGGAGGACGACAAAGGACAACTCTTAGGAAAAATTGACAAATGGAGAACCATTTAAAGATTTATGAGACCGGTTATATGTGATAGGAAAAATGAGACCTAAGTGCACAATAGAGTTGGGACTCAAGCAAAATTTGGCACTATCAAATTGAGCCCCTACATATCCTACACATGACAAGGAGTTGTATGTCATTGTTTAAGCATGTAAATAGTGGAAACATTATATCTTGGGGAAGGAGATTGTCATTCACACAAACCACAAACCTCTCAATTTATATAGACATAATGAAAGTTATAGAATGATAGACATCAAAGGTGGTCTACTTGCAATAATTTCACCTCAACAATTGCCACAAGAAGGGAAGTAGTAACAAAGTTGTAGATTGCTCAAGTTGACCTTTGATCATAGCTCTAATAGTAGTGTTAGATTCTTGTGGACATCAAACGACAGATTGGCCTCAATTGTATGGCATTGATCCTAATTTTGTTGGCATCTACCAAAGATTGGTAGAAGGTAAACAAATCTCTAATTTCTACTTGTAGAATGGAAACATGGGACACATATGTGTTCCTACCAAGGAACGATAGATGATATGGGAAGCACACTGTAGTTTTGTTGCATGACACTTTGGAATGAAGAAGACCATTGTTGTACCCAAAAGTATTTCTATTGGCCAAAAATGCATATGATGTCATCTTGTACATTCAATCTTGTACAACTTGTGCCATTGCAAAGCCTGCAAATCAAAAGCAAGGATTACACACAACTCTTCTAGTTCTTGATAAGTCTTGGCACTCTATTTCCATGGATTTCATGTTAGGACTTCTTGCTACTAGACATGGTCATGACTGTATGTGTTGGTAGACATTCTCAAAAATGACCGCCATGATAGCTTGCAAGAAAGGGGTCTTTGTAGAAGAAACTGCCAAGCTTTTCTTTGAGAATGTTTGGGTCCATTTTGGTTTGCCATAGAGTATGATCTCTGATAGGGATTGTAGATTCTTCAACGACTTTTGGTCATCACCATGGGCCATGTCAACACTAGGTTGACAAAGTCTACCAAACTAAGTTGGTGAATCACATGATCATTCACATTTTGTAGATGCATCATTCAAAACATCACCACATGGGATGAGACTCTACCCTATGTTCAACATAACTACAACCATGCATTGCATAGTGCCATAGGGGACAGTCCATTTGAAGTTTGTCTTGGGTACCAACCATTGGCTCCTATTGATGTACCCCTACCTATGATGTTCAATGAGACATCACTTCATGCTGAGAAGGATGTAGACAAAGCTTACAGGTTTGTTGAGAAGATCTGACATATCCAATAGCAAGTTAATGAGATACTACAAAACATCAACCAGAAGTGCAAGGAAAGGCATAATCAACATTGTACATCTCAATTCTCATCAATTTTAGGTTGGAGACAAGGTTTGGTTCATCTCCTAAAAGAGTGGCTTCAAGGGCCCCACAACAACCGCACAAGAAACTTTGTCCCCTTCAATAAGGCCGATATACTATGCTCAAATAGATAGGTGAGAATACGTTTGAGCTCAATCTGCCTCTTTTCTTGGGACTGCATCCAATTTTCAATATAGAGTTGCTATGTCTATATTTCCCACCATTGTTGGACACTTCTAAAGTTGGTGAGAACATTTACAAACACTATTGTTCCACTTGACAAAGATAAAGTTACTAATGTTCTTGTTAAAACAATAAAGAATCAACAGATCCCTTTCTACCACGTGGTATAGGTAGGGCAATTTCATCACTAGGGCAAGTGGTTCACCAGGGACCAAATTGACAAAAGGTTTCTTCATTTGCTACAAAGCCTTGGTGCAATGAGGCCCATTGCCTCTCAAGGGGGAATGAATGATCCCAGTCAGATCTCAGAGTGTTTGGGTGGCATCTCCATGGCTGAATTTGGAAAATATCAAACATCCCATTGTTTAATTTATTTGACATCTTCGTAGATCACATTTTTGGAGACATATAGAGAATTTTCGGACCCCAATTTTTCTGTAAAGCTTGTATTTTGTTTTTCAGCGTAGGTCTTCTGGAGATCTTTCCAACACAGCAAAAGTTTGATTTTTTTTCCAATAGTCTAGAAGTTAGGAGTAGGACCCTACCGAGATAGTGTACCAAGAATTAATATTTTTGTACATTTTATTTAATTTTGTAGATAGTATGTCCTTGTTTGGCTGTCCATTTCAGCTTCCATAGAGTTTGCAAGTTTGTATGAACTCTCTATTTTGAATAAGGACTACTTCATATTTCACATTTTGCATATTGTTTGTTGCATAATTACAATACTACTATTCCCTCACTGGGTATTGTCCTCTGAATTCCCAAACTAAAACTGAACCAAAAACCTTTTTATGTAATGAATAGGTATTAAGTTTATTTGATTTTTGTAAACATATGTAGAAGATAGTTTTATCATCCCTATGCCTTATGTTATTCTTTTTCATTATTTGCAGTTGGAGATGACAGGGCAAGTTCTCTGTCCACTTTTGCAAGAAATTATCCATTCTTAGTGACGAAATCACTTAAAGCAGTCTCGATTTCTGGATATCCAACAGAGGTATAGAAGTCACACATTCTTAATCATATTCATGCGATATAATTTATTTCTAATATAGGTGCATTTCAAATCTAGAATCCTTCAACTCTTTTGGCTGTTCATATTAAATATTCTTTTTAGGATTTTAAATGATTATTGTTGAAACTTTGTCAGGACATGATATGTTAGAGGAAAGAGTATTGTGTGAATGAGAATCCTTACAACTAAAATATTATTTGTCTTGATGTCTAGGTTTTACCCCAGTTCCTGTATCTGGGTGATATGGAGAATGCAAAATCCAAAACTCAGCTGGCCGAGCTGAAAATTAGTCATGTATTAACCATTCATTCAGAGCCTGTTTCATACGATAAACCTATAGTACATATGTTCTTAGAACTTGCAGGTCAAATATAAAACTGCCTTCCTCTCAAAGTAAGAATTTTGGTTTATTTGCTTCTCTTCTTGAAATGATTTAAGAATGTTGTCTAAAAATAATTTAAAAAAAATATTTCATCAAACCTTCCATTACTTGTCTGCGTTTTCAATTAATAGTCACAACCTTAATGTACTATCATGAAATGTTGTGGCTGAAAGCGTGTTCCTTTTAAAATCTCAGTTTATGAATTTCTATAGGAGAGCTTTAGGAGTGTTCTTGGGGAAGATTGTGAAGGATCAAAAAAAGGTAAAGATTGTTGTAGCTAGACAGATGTTTTAGGGTATTAATTTGAATGGAAAAATGCAGATGAGCCAATGGCAAACATTGCACAGTATTTTGATGTTGCGTATAATTTTATTCGGGACGTGGAAAAGAAAGGGGGAAGAGTTTTGGTCCATTGTGGAGCTGGTGCAAGTCGTTCAGCTACATTGTGTGCAGCTTATTTGATGCGAACAAAACAGTGGGGAGTTGATGACACATTAAAGTTAGTATCATGTCAAAACCTCAAATCTATCTGATCATATATGCATTTGTGCCTTTGATTCTTATCTGGCCGTTTTTTAAATTTTTTTCCTTCTTGCCTTTTGTGGGTTTTATAACCCTTGATTGATTTGCATGATTTGTTATATTAAACATTACAACCATGTAATTCCATGTGGATACCATTTCACAGGTATTGCTCTAGATGACAAATTTACTCTTTTGGGACAGTACAGTTGTTGTGATCTTGGCAAAAATAATATTTTTGCAAAATGTTAACACTCAGGATCAAAATAATATAGCCTGTAAACCATGGAAATTCAAACTTGATAGTTCCATATTCTGGTTGCAAGTTTAGTTTCTTATATTGATATGTGTTTCTTGACGGACAAATTCACAAAGAGAGATGGAGGAAGAGCCATCCTGAAGGATTGTCCATTTTACAACCAGTGGTGAGTTCAAATTTCATTTAAGTGTCAATATTAACTCCTTAGATTTGGATAATAAATCCTTGGACATTCTCATAAAAAAACTGCTGCTACATAGCCAGCAAAAAACTGCTGCTACAGGTTTAGTGCAATTTGGTGGGTCAGCTTCCAAGCTATTATTGGTTTGTATTGACTAACTTGTAATGATATTTGTAGCTAATTAAACATATTATCACATAAGCCTGTGGGTATATAATTTGATTTTGTGCTACTGCCCTGCTATGTAGACCTTTGCTTGCCATTCAACTTCTATTTCCTCCATCCACTCTCACATGTAGTCAATCCTTGGTTGCTTTTCAATATTCTGCTTACTTCCTCATAAATATATTCTCTAGAACGTGTCATTCTTTATCATCACCTTTATTAGGGATAGAATATTGTATCATGCATGCTACTTAAATATATCTAGATTTTGCATCAGCGAGCCATGATTCTAGAAAAACAGCAGGATCACATTCATTCACAATGCGCAAGAAGGATGGGGTATTACAAATGCTGCTTGAGTAGGAAGAAGTAAATGAGTGAGAGTGGGAAGCTAAAATAATCACTTTAATAATAAGATTTAATATTGTCGTTTGCATGTACTATACCATGTGCTGATTAAAGGTTAAAACTTAGCCTATGCTAAGGCTGTACAGACGGATGACAAATGGTGAAATTGCTACACCCAATAGAATTAAAAACTTTCCAATTCTCACTTAAAACATGTAAAAGTAACATCTAACAAAGATAATACAATAAAATTTCTTCCTTTATTGATAAACATGTACAAGTTACAATATGTTTCTTCATGAATTTCATTTTCATTGCAAATATAAATCAGAGTTAAAAAGTAATATAGTTACATACATAGCTCGTAAGCTTTTGCACAAATAGAAGTAAGAAGGTCCAGGAGTCCGTCCTTTCAAATCTTGGTACATCGGCCGCTTGCTGTGGAGGAGAAACATCACTCGGCGCTTTTCCGCCAACCACTTATAATGCGGTCCCCGCACGATCATTTTGCGGCCCTCCCTTGAAGAAGAGATTGGTAGGGTATCCTTTAACGATTACCAACTGAGCATAGTGTTGTGTCCTACTCAACTAAAACCTTGCTATTTCACAATCTCGATCTAGTACTCGGATCACAATGAACTGACAGTGTAGTCTCAACTATCTCACATCTAGGTGGATGTCGTACCTTTCACTAGTTTGGCCAAAGTATTCTCATTCAGACTTCGAATGAAGGTCATCTATCATAAACACTACTCAGGGCCGATTTGACTTAAGGCTTCCTTACTCTACGCATAGGTTTGTCCTTCAATGGGTGAATCCGTCATCCCAGACATCCTACAATCATACGAACCTACTAGAAATGAAAACAGTATTCAAGAGTCTTGTATCAATTCCTCCTAACTAGGAATTCTTTATCCTAGGAGTACTAAACTTGTCTCAGTTATCCTAATAACTTAAGCTAAAAGACTTCACTTGATTCTGCCATCATTTCGATCCTAGTAGATAAATAAGTACGTCTACGTATTCTCCATATATAGAGATCATACACAACATGCAATAACCATTCAAAATGCAAATAAATCCTTCCCTTTTATCTTTTCCATTATTTCGTTTTAATGCAAGAGAAATAATCTAATCCCTTAAGCTCTTTATCCAAATAATCCCTTTTTCACAATTTCCCCCTAATCATTGAATCCTTTTCACATTTTCTTCTTAAATGAATTGCTTTAATTATTCATCAAAACAGTTCCTCCCTATTAGAACTAATTGAAATCAGCAATCACAAAATCAAAATGGAAACAACACTTCAATAAAAATTATAAACTAGGAAGATTCATGCCTGATTTTAAAGCTTCTCCTTCCAAATTTTGCTCTTCTAGATTCTCCTTCAAATAAGCTTCCAGGTTTCAGCTAAATATGGCTTCTTTTTATGAAAGTATTTCACTCTATAGTGAACTCCTATAACTCTTCTCTCAGACGTGTTTCCACCACTCAATTCCTACTCAGCTATACAAATACCCCACTCTGAGCTAAAAATGATACAAACACTGTAACTGGTAAATGCTGGTAATAATGCACTGTATTTGTCAACTCAGTAATACAGAAAATTCAAGCAATGCCACAAAATGGTTATGGGATAAAATACTAAACTCAGAAGATTGCTCAAAAGTGTGTTCACAATGAATGGAAGGGCGTCATTATATAGGCCCGAATTGAAACAGATTTCCACTTATGTAGGCATGCCAAATGACAACACAGTGCTCAGAAACAGTCAAAAAGACATTTGGCGGATTATTTAACCCTAAGTCATCAAATTGAAGGTGATTCGACCTCCTTAGAGCCAGCAAGAGAAGAATTTTTCAACTTTCATGGCGGATTTTTGACAGCTCAAGACATCCTTCAGATTTTAGATTAATTTGATATAAATGTTTTGAAAAATTCGTTCTAGGAAAAAGTCGAGCCTGTTATATACTTCCACGTCGCCATTTTTAGTTGCTAAAAGAACTGCGTATGCATTAAGCTCAACGACCAGGTCGCGGCCCGTGTGTCACAGGCGCGAGCTTCTCTAGGCACGTGATTTTTCCAGCGCCGTTTTCCTTTTTCACGGGAATGAAATCCCTAAAACGGATTTCGTTTTCCTCCTTAATTTATATTTCGACTTCTTTGAAGTATTTGGTATTTTACAAATCTTTAACTCTCAATATATTTCGATTCAAAGAAGTATTTATATCTTAGAGAAAAATTGTCATTTTTAAGAAAACGTTATATGATATAGTCTCATTTTACTATTTTAAATTTCATTTAAATCTTTTATTTAAATACATCTATATATATTTTTAATCATATATGTATTTTAATTAGGTGTAATATTTCCAAATATATAAATATATATATTTTCCGGCATTATATTGTGACCTATACATATATTTATATATATGTAAATATTACCTTAATATTAATACATATATTTAAATATATAAATATATAATACTTTTACATTTATGTATTTATGTATATATATCCAATAATATAATCACATTGTTAATATATACATTAATACATAAATATTTATGTAATTTTGCTAGGCAATATTATAAAATATTATTTTCACTACAGATATCAGGACGAAATGTGTACATATATATATACCTGTGTATACGTATGTATGCGTACATACATGTCGACACATGTGTACGAGCATATCCGTCTGCTTAACATACACATGTATTGATATGTCTGTACATATAAATACGTGTTCACAATATATAGATGTGCATGCGTTCACATTCAATCATTAACACAACATTCACACCATTCATACTTGGGTCATGGTATAGCAAGTCTGACATTTAAACAATCACATCTCCTAAACATAAAGAAGTGAATTCAAAATCCTTATGTCAATACACAAGCCTATGGATGACTTACCGTTGTCTCGACAAACAGACTTGGCTTACTCATTCTATAGTATGTGTGTGTATGCTCAATTTGGTAATCGTTACTGTTTACCCGACCAAGTTCCTCCCCGAATGATGTCTCTCCTCTGTCCGGAGGAACAGTCTTCATACCTGCACATCATGACATGACACCGGCAGTCATATGCTCATAACAAGGTAAAAACATCTCACAAGTTAGAATACTATTATTCCATAATTGTATGCAACATTTAATCAAGACTAAATCATTTAGAAGTAACAATCAAATGAAACCATCATTTAAACAGGACTCATTCATTTAATAACGAGATCAACCATGTTTTATTCATCATCAAGATTCAAACATTACAATCAATTGCCCTATACAATAGTAGCTATAATATCGGGATGTAACAGAAATTTTGATGGTAAGCTGACAAGTTCCAACACTAAAGCAATGCAGCTTCTGTTGAATTAGACAGCCATGATTACATGTATGTAGATTATGGAGATTTTAGCTCTTGTGTCACTTTCATCAATGTGGTGGAGTGCCTGTCTGGCATTTGAACAGCTAGCTTGCCAGAGTCATGACTTACGAACTCCAGCTCGAAACAACCCCATTTAAAAGATTTTGTAAATCTCATAATGAGTAATATCATAGTTTGCGGACTCGGGACTCGCCGCGGACTCGGAGTCCATAGGCCAGCCGAGTCGACTCGCCACGGACTCGAGAGTCGAGTCTAGGAGAGTCCTGGGTCAGGACTCGGGAGTCCAACCTCAGGACTCGGAGAGTCCTGAGGTCAGACTCGGGAGTCCCAACTCAGGACTCTCCTGTGTGGCTGGGAGTCAAAAGGGGTTAAAAAGAGTCCTGAGGTTGGACTCGGGAGTCCCAACCCAAAACTCTCCTGTGTGGCTGGGAGTCAAAAGGGGTTAAAAACCCATGTTTTTTTTAACTTTTTCTTTCATTTTAACACTCAAGTTTGTGAAATAGAGGTCTGCAAATTGAATTGGGGTTGAAAGAAGCCAAGATTATAAGTAAACATTTATAATCTTATGATGTTATACATTGAAACTATGAGTATTTGATGACTATGAATGATTAAATTTCAATTATTGAGTGTTTGATGATCATATGACATGTAATCTTTGAATTATGAGTGTTTGATAATCAAATTAGGCTCTTATGTTCTCTAAATGCATTAATTTGTTCTTGTTTTTTTGTAAAACTACGGTTTTTTTTTTTGCCGAGTCCTAGCCGAGTCTTTTCCAGTCCGTGCCGAGTCCCGAGTCCGAGTCATATTTTTGGGCTCTTAGAATTGGCGAGTCCGAGTTTTCCAACTATGAGTAATATCATGTAAGTGTTCCAAACTCTGTCTAGTTATGTTTTGGTCTGTTAAAAATGCGAAATTGCGTTTTTGATCTAGATTTGGGTATATTGGCAAAATCAGTTTGTCCTTATCCATCCATGAGTGATAGGTTTTCGATTTCTAAGGAAGATCACTTCATCTTCTCTTTCTTGTCCTCATATTTCTTGATGTTCTTGGTTGTATATACTATATACAGGTATGATTCATCTGAAAGAGGGATGGAGTAGTTTCATAGTAAGACATCTCTTTGCAAAGATTCCTACCATTGTAAATAGCTCTCTATATGGATTAAACTTTTTGTTTACATTGCAATGTTGTTCTTTTTATTGGTGTTCTTTTGTTTGTTAGCTCTTTGTTTTCTCTTGTTTTTTATGTCCTTGTCTATTACAACACGTTAAACTCAATAGTTTGGTGTGTTGGCCACTGGATTGCCCATTCAATCTGAATCACACCTCAAAACCTTTACAAATCTAAGATTTTTGTGTGCTCAAAGGTGGAAGCTGTGGCAACCTATTCAAGCCAGATGCTTGGGAGGAAAATAGTTACACGAGTCCCTGTTTTTGGTGCAAAGATACAATCAGCAAACAAATGTTGGGTTGTCTTGCCATCAGATAGGCAAAAAGTTCACAGAAAAGCTTCCTAGAATCTTTTCCTTAGACTTTAGAGAGCCAAACAGTGATACGATCATGATACAAGAATCAGTGTCTGACCTAATTAATATTTGTAAATGGTAAAATGTTACTTGTATTAACATAAAAAAGTTACAATATATATAGAGCTTACATAACTGTAGATATTAAATATATCTACCTACCACTAGTTATTGTAGAAACAGTAACAGCTAAACAAACAAAACAAAATTGACCATTAATAATATAAATATAATATTCTAACACCCTCCCTTAATGGTCAATCCGTCAACAACACCAAGTTGCCCCTGAATTTTACAAACTTATCCGGGCTCAAAGACTTGGTGAGAATATCTACATTCTGATCCGCTGTTGGAACATACTGTAGTTGAACTGATCCGTCTTCTACCAGCTTGAGGATGTAATGACAATGAAGCTCAACATGCTTGGTACGTTCATGGAAAACTGGATTTTTGGCCAATTTGAGCACCCCTTGATTATCAGTGTACAAGGGAGAAGGTCCTGCTTGTGACATGTGCATGTTAGTAAGCATCCGACGAAGCCAAACTGCCTCACATGTGCTTTAACGGTTCCTCGATACTCTGCTTCAGTCGAGGAAAGAGCCACTGCCTATTGCTTCTTGCTGGTCCATGTTACAACACCTGTACCCAAATTGAATACATACCCAAAAGTAGATATTTTGTCATCCACTGAACTTGCCCAATCTGAGTCTGTGTAACCAATTAGCTTTGGATGCTTGCATCTGCCATACAAAATGCCATAGTCTGAAGTGCCCTTAACATATCTCAGCACCCACTTCCTTGCAATCCAATGATCAGCTTTTGGAGTTGTCATGAAGCGAGAAATGTAGCTCACGGCAAAATTGATGTCAGGTCTAGTGGCAGTGAGGTAGATGAGACTGCCCACTAGTTGCCTGAATGTCGTTTCATCAACCGGAGGTGAATCAAAGTTGGCTGACAACTTCAGCCCCTTCTCCATAGCTGTGGAGGTAGGTTTGCAATCCTGCATCCAGAATTTGTCAAGCAGATTGCGAGCATACTTAGACTGAGAGATAAAAATATTATCAGTTGTTTGCCAAACCTCAATACCCAAATAGTAATGGAGAAGCCCCAGATCTGTCATGTCAAAAGCCTGATACAAATCTTGTTTGATTGCTGCAATCAAATGTGTTGAACTGCCAGTAATGATCAAATCGTCAAGATAGACAACAAGAAAGAGAATATCATCACCAAAGTGTTTGACATACAGATTAGTGTCAGAAGGGCTACGCTGAAAACAATGATCAACCAAGTACTGATCAATCTTGAAATACCATGCACGAGGAGCCTATTTCAGTCCATAGAGTGCTTTCACGAGCCTACATACTTGATGTTCTTTGCCGACAACCTTGAAACCAGGAGGCTGCGTCATGTAGACTTCTTTCTGCAAATCACCGTTGAGGAAGGCACTCTTGACGTCCATTTGATGAACTTTCCAGCCAAATTGGGCTGCAATAGCGAGAAGAAGACGAATTGTGCTCATCTTGGTAGTAGGAGCAAAAGTCTCCTCGTAGTCAATGCCCTCTTGCTGTGTGAATCCCTGAGCAACCAATCTGGCCTTGTATTTATCCAGAGAACCATCTGCATGATACTTGACCTTGTAAACCCATTTGCAACTGATAGGTTTCTTCCCAGGAGGAAGATCAGAAAGAACCTAGGTGTGATTCTTCAGGAGACTATGATATTCTGTCTGCATAGCCTGTTCCCACTTTGGAATTCCTTTAGTCTCTGAATATGTATGAGGCTCGTAGATGTTGTGGATGTTGGCCATAAGAGCGAAGTTGACTGTGTGTAGCTGCTTGCTCTTGCTACGAGTTGATCTGCCCTCAATGAGTTCATCATCATGAAGATTACCGATTATCTTGGCCCACCACTTAGGCCGACGAGTAGAAGTGCCAACATCTGAAATAGGAGTAACAACATCTCCTGGGATTTCTGGAACAAAATCATCTGGATGTGAGTCCTAAGGAAAATCAGGTGGTGCTAATATCATGATCAATAGACTCCTCATCTTCAGAGTCAGAATGCTTTGAAGCCCTCCCATCATGGGAACCAAGAGGAAGACGAACACCCTCATCAGGAACCTTCATAGACGGATCCACAGGACTAGTAGTAGGAACAAATGGACCAGTAGTCTCATCAATCACAACATCACGACTGAATATGAGACAATCTGTCTCCACATCAATCAACCTGTAGGCTTTGTGATTGTCGCTGTAACCAGTAAACATAAGTGTCTAGCTCTTGGAGTCCAACTTGGCACACTTGGCGTCTGGAATCCATACATGAGCGGTAGAACCGAAGACTTTCAAATGGCCCACCTTAGGCTTACGTCTTGACCAGGCTTCTTCAGGAGTCATCTTCTTAACGGCCTGTGTAGGTGACTGATTCAGGAGGTAGATTGCAGTGTAGATTGCTTCAGCCTAGTATTTCTTAGGTACATTTCTGTACTCGAGCATAGAATGAGCCATTTGAGTAATGGTGTGATTCCTACGTTCAACAACACCATTCTGCTGAGGGGTGTATGGTGTAGTGAGTTGGTGCTTAATGCCGTGTGTAGCACAAAAAGTAGAGAAGTCAGTTGAACAAAACTCCCCCCCATTATTTTACCTTAGAGTAACAATCTGAGAACCCGATTCTTTCTCAACTAAGGCTTTAAACTGCTGAAATGTGCTGAACACATATGATTTATGTTTCAAAAAATACACCCACATTTTTTGACTGAAATCATCAACAAACCATAAAAAGTACTTGGACCCAGTAACAGAAGGAGTATTCATTGGCCCACATACATCAGCGTGAACCAGTTGAAGTACCTTGGAGGCTCGCCAAGAATCACCATCCGAGAACGGTGTCCGATGTTGCTTGCCAGCTTGACAGGCTCCACAAACTCCATGATTTTGAGTTTGGATCTCAGGTAGACCAACAACCAAACCCTCCCGAGACAATTGAGAAAGGTAGTGCACATTCAAGTGCCCATAATGCTGATGCCACTGTTTGCTGATGGTGGTACATAGGTCAGCCAAAGCATGCTCCTGAGAATCACTAGAATCAACAAGTCTATACAGACCATGATCCTCAAGTCCCATCACAATTGTAGTTCGAGTCTCCCGATCAATGATGCTGCAAGTGGAGGAATTGAAAACAACATCCAACTGGGGAGAATGCCTCATGATCTGATTGACTGAGAGAAGGTTATGTTCCATGCCTGGAACATAGTAGACATCGAGAAAGAGTAGATTTCTTCCTCCTGAGTGAATCTGGATAGTGCCCTTACCAACAACTGTGTACTCTTCACCTCCTCCAAAAATGACAGAGTCAGAGAATGGTTCGAATTTGGTGAACCAATCTCAACAATGCGTAAAATGCCGTGAATCCCCTGAATCGATATACTGAGCAGAAGAATGTACTGGATCTGCAGTTCTCTTGGCCATAAATGCATAGAATGCATACTCTTTCTGCTCAGTGTGCTCGGCGACATGTGCCTTTTGTTGAGACTCTCCCTGCTTCTTTTGTTCAGAAGCCAACTAAGTGCAACAATCAACCTTAATGTGGCCGTATTTGTGGCAATAATTGCACTGAACGTTCTTCTTCTTCTTGCTGTCCTGAGAAGAACCAGAGCCTTTTGGCTGAGAAGATGGAGCCTTCCCTTTGTTCTTAGCAGAAGATTTGGCAGAGAACGCTTGTTCTATGGAGGACGAATTGGCACTGCTTCCAAACTGCTGTCTCCAACGATCCTGTTGTAGAAGCTTGTTACACAAGTCTGGAAACTTCAAGTCAACATTTGTTGAAGTAATATTGAGCGTTTCAATGAAATGCTCGTAAGACTTTGGTAAACTCTTCAGAGTAATGACGACCATGTCCTCTTCCTCCATCTTTCGACCAATAGCTTCCAGCTGGTCGCGAATCTCCTTGATCTTTGTCAGATGCTCTTGGAGAGTGGTGCTCTTCTCGTCCATCATTATAAAAAAGAGCATGTTCTTAAGAAAGAATGCATGACTCTTATCTGACGTTTCATGAAGATACTTCAGATTTGCCAAGACCTCAGCAGCTGTTCTGCCTAACGGCACTTGTGGCAGTTGGTCATCAGTGATTGAAAGCTTGATGAGCATGACAGCTTCCCGGTTGCGTTCATCCCATTTGTCTTGGTCTTTTCCGGCTACAGTGGGACGAGTTGAGTTCCCCAAGACAACCTGATCGAGACAACGATATTCAAAGATCGTCAACATGTGCTACTTCTAGGTGTTGTAATTCTTTCCGTTGAACTTCTGGCTGCTTTCGAGCATTATATTTGTCAGAGATGCCATCACGTACGTCGCGGTCAAACTGGTGACGACAAAATAATGCACAGAAAACAAAAATATAGAAACCCTAGCACAAATTTTGAGGTTTTACTGAAAACCCAAAAAAGATAAAAACCCAAAAGATTTAAGGAATACCCAAAAAATTTTGACAACACAAATTTCGAGGCACAGAAAACAAGGTACCCATAAAAATCTGAAAGCAACCAAGTTGAGATTGCGAAAAACCCAGAAAGAATCTGCGATCAGAAAAAATTTCCAGCTTCAAAAAACGGGTCAAAACCCTAGACGACTGTGCTGGAAACCCTAGGCAGCCATGAAAGCACAAAAAAGATGCAGAAAACAGCTTGAATCTGCACGAAAATTTGGCAAAAGAGATGCCAAACCCTAGGCGACGTGGGTACAGGTAGAAACAACCAACTTAGGCTCATAAAACAAACATGAAATCGCTGTAAAAAAAAGCGCATCTAAGCAAACACGAACTGGAAAAATTGCGTGGCCAAAGACATGTAAAAAACGTAACTTTAAACAGGGCAAGAACACGCCTAGATGCAGAGCCAAAACGCGGCCTGAGAAGAGTTACATCCGCGCCTAGGAGCTTTGAAACAAAATTGTGCCCTAGAATAACCGCGCCAGCACAAAACGCGACCAAAAGGAAGGAGATCGTGCGCCCAGGTAAGTAAAACACGCTTCTATCTTCATGTTTTCACCAGAAATGAGTTCCCCGCAACAAATGCTAAACAAAGCGCACTTGTAACTTCAAGAATGCGGGCACAAGACGTGTCGGGTCAGAAGACCTTAAAAAAATACGACTGAAACTCACAAAAACGTGTGCACAAATTAGAAGAAGAGACACGACAGAAAACGCGACTTAGGGATTGGCGGCTAGGTTTTTTTTTTTTTGTTCTTACTGCTCTGATATCATGTAAATGGTAAAAAGTTACTTGTATTAACATAAAAAAGTTACAATATATATAGAGCTTACATAACTGTAGATATTAAATATATCTACCTACCACTAGTTACTGTAGAAACAGTAACAGCTAAACAAACAAAACAAAATTGACCATTAATAATATAAATATAATATTCTAACAATATTAACAGGCTGCATATAATATATTTGTTGTTGATTTAGCTTTTTTAGGTAATTGGGAACAATAGACACACACTGAGTAGCATGAACCTAATTAAATATGCTTAGGTTCAATCATTGATGAAGTGAGGAAGCCAAAGTGAATGGAGTATGTTACTGAGCAAAACATAGCCCTTCTCTGCAAGGAATGTTTGAAATAAGCTGCTAAACTGTATTAGGAGTAAAATGAGTTGTAGTTCCAATCATAGCAGCAAAAAATGTTCTTGGCTAAGTTATTTGTTTGAGTTCAAGTATGACATTTTTTTTTGGGGGTTGGGTTTGTCCATACCATTTTTTTTCATAAATATATACATTTTTTGACTACATACAAAGATTGAATATGTCTTTGGGTTGTATATATAATATATATTAGATAAATGTATAAATAGGCAAAAAATTATAAATTAAATAAATTAATAATATATATTAAGGATTAGGTAATATTATGAAAGAATTGCCTAAAGTGGCTCAAATAACTCTTTTGAGGGATGGTCTACATGCACTTCAAACTGTTAGGAATGAATCTACACTGTAGACAATTCAGTAATTTGAGCTTCTTTAGTGAATGCCATGTGGTGGATACTTAAAGAAATGAACAGAATAGAGTAAGATTTAAAGTCCACAAGGCTAAAGAATAAAGATAGCCTATCGGAGTAAAATTTTAACTCTCTTGAGGGACAGTGCACATGCACTTGAAACTGTTAGGAGTGAATCTAAAAGATAGACGATTTGTTTATTTGAGCTCCTTTAGTGAATGCCATGTGGTGGACACTTAAAAGGAATGAATTGAATAGAACAGAATAGAATTTTACATGACTTGCTGATCTTGTGCTATTAAGCTTGGTGATTAGCTCCCCCATTTGCCCAAACTTCTCCTCTTTGAACAAATCTTGTAATAAATCATCTGCTAATTTACCCATGCAATTGATTCAAATGTTATTATAAGCTTCACAGTCTAGAATAAATTGCCTTTTTGACTCAGCTGCCCCAGTTGTGCAAAGGATACAAGCTCTTTCCTCCCATTCTTCTTTAGGCCTCTTCCACCTTCTTGTTTCACATCGAAGATGATGTGAGCTAGTCCTCAATTGGGCTAGAAGCATCTTTGCCCTCTAAGGGATACTTGCACCTATGTAGGCCTTTTGTTGGTGATCATAAGTAAGATTATATTCATCAAGATAATATTTCCTCTTTCTGCCTAACATATTTTCCTACATAAACATGCAAAATTTACCCATAACAAAAGTTTTTATTTCTTTGTTATTATTTGGGTACTCATTTAAGTGGATGCCGTATTTGCTTATCCACTTGAAGTTTTGTTTCATCTGGGACTTCTTTCTCTCGCTCAAGACTTCTTTGATAACAACCTTAGGGCAATTATTTGCCTTTATCTACTCAATTTTTTTAAGATATCCAAGGAGAGGCACCATAGCAATGACCTCAATAGGGAAGGTACTTACTTCAGCTAGAAGAATATTAGAAGGGATTGAAGCTTTGAGTTTGAACACCCTGCTATGCTTATCCAAGATGGATTGGATGTCAACATGGTAAGATCTCCCATCCTTTGATGAACTCGTGTTTATAATTAAACATTGTGCTGCCCAAGCTGCTTGGTCTCTATGAAAAGCCCTCTCCATCCTTTTAGTTGAAATAGTCCTAGAAGCTCTGTTGGATAAGCCTCAAAGAACCACCTCCTTCCCTTGGATTTGAATCTCAATTCCATAGTTTGATGGTTTTGGGTAAACTTGCCAAGTAAATGTAACCATTGCACACCCAAAACCACATCTGTCTCACCAATGCTAACCACATAAAGATCATCTTGCATTCCGTGTCTTCCTAAGGTCATGTCAAGATGTTGAATCCTCTTGTTGCATGGAATAGTAAACCCATCAGCCACTGTAACATTGAATCCCTCAAAATCATCTGTCCTCAATGCCATCCTAGTCACCAAATCCTCATCAATGAAGTTGTAGGTTGTCCCACTTTCAATTAATATTGTCACTTTGTGACCCTATAAGGTGTAATTGCTAGTATCAAATCATTATAATAATTGAAGCATGGTGGCCTGCTCATGCTTCTTGTCTCATCAATATCATGGTTTAATAAAAATACTCTTGTTTGTAGGCTTGTTAGTTACCTCTATTTTTCATAATTCTGCTAGGATGACCTTTTCTTGTAGTGCTTTATTTTGTTAGGTGTCTGTAATGCTTGTTGCATGGTGGTTTCTCAATATTGCGAGTGTCCCTTATGCCCCATGGGATTGACTTCTTAATGTAAATATGCTAAAGATATCCATCCACCTTGTACACTATGGAAACTCTTAAACATCAAGTCTTGAGAGTAGATGGGCAACTTGTTACACCAGGATCAGCCATCACCCTAATATATAATGAGGCTGTTCTAATTGCACTATGAATCTTTTATCTGCTTACTCTTGAAATTAAGTCTGTCATTCTGCTGTTTGGTCGTGTATCAACTCTATAAAGAGAAAATTGCCATATACCAATTTAATTGCTTCAAATTACCCATTTCTATGTTGTGATATAAAGATTTAACCAATCACATTCTAATGCATGTGCACTTGATAATTTATTATGTTGAAAACTGGTTAAAGGATCTTTTGAGCATTTTCTTACTGCTACAAGAAACTAAATCAGTATTCTGCAGTATTAACTTCTCAAGTTTTCTTAACAGTAGAGTTCATGGTCCATATCATTGACTCTCTGTTGCTTGTTACAGGTACTTAAAGGAGCGACGCAGTCAAGTCAATCCCAACAGTGGTTTCATTTCAGCATTACATGAGTATGAGAAGAGGCAATTGCTTTCTAATAATACAGCTGCACGATCTCAAATCTGTCGTGGCTTAAAAGAACAAGATGATAAAGTTGGTTCTGTTCATGAGTTGCAATTAGAGATTCAAAAGGTATACATGTATTTTGATTTTTTCATTATCAATTTTGAATTTTTGAATTCTATTAAGTTCATCAACAGCAAATGTAGGGTCATAGCTAATTTTGTTTTTTGGGGATATTTATTTGACAATACAATATGATAAACAGATGAACATTAAATGTTTAATATTATGTTTTTGCTTTGAGATTATGGAATGTTAATAAATATGAAATATTGATTAGGTGGAAAAGTATTGTAATTAAGGTTTGTTAATGAATGATAGCTTCGGTCAAATATGAAGGACGATTGTTGTAAGCATCATCGTCATTCATACTTGATTAAAGTTTATCATTTATTTTGAAATATTTCTGGAAAACATATTAATCGAATTAATGAGCATACATATAAAATTCGAATTATATATGATGTTATATTCTGCAATCGAAATTTAACTTCTCATCCGCCATCTTGTATATATGAGTTATACTAAACAAATTATTAACTGTGCTTATCTTAAACCGCGCCCTAAAGAACACGTCCCATGAGTGGACGTGTCTCCACTCTCATGAGACGTGTCTCTTAGAGGCAAGGTCTCCTCACTTATTTATGGCGGATCCTTCTTTGATATGCAGATATAGAAATCGAATAATGTTCTGCAATCAGCACATTCAAATAAGAAATTAAAATCTGGAAATTGCAAATCTGAACATAGAAGTCTGAGTATTATTCTTACACTTAGAATTTTCATAAGTCCCTTAGTCTCCCATTTTGATTGAAGATTTGTTTACATTTATATGGTATCAGAGCCAGAATGTGTGAATCCAAAACAAATCTAAAATCAGTTTGCTCTAGAAAATTCGTATTTTCTAAAATCGAATTTACATCACATTCTTCATAATGTCAAGTGTGATCAGATTTGAAGATCGCTTTGCAGGAGCAGACAATTTCACATCATGGAAATTTAGAATCATGATGATCCTTAAAGAGTATAAGCTAGACTCACTTGTGAGAGAAAATTTGGAGGAACCAAAGTCTGAACCTGAGAAAACTCAATGGATGGAAAACAATGAAAAGGCCATGAAAATTCTAGTAGATGCAGTTAGGGATCATATAGTGCCCATCCTAGCAAAACATGAAACTGCATACCATATGTACAAATCTCTTGAGAGTACTTACGAGATCAACAACACCTGCAGAACTCTTGCATTAAAGAGGCAAATCAACAATGCTCAAATAAACAAAGGAGAGTCCATTAATGCATACTTCTCGAGGATCATTGAACTAAGGGATCAATTATCCACAATTGGATATTAGATTGATAGCAAAGAGTTAACTCTAATTGCACTAGGAGGTCTACCAAACTCATGGGAGTCATTTGTTCAAGGAATAAGTGCAAGATCTAAACTCCCTAAGTTTGACAGGCTAAGAACTGACTGCCTTCAAGAAGAAACAAGACTCTCCACAAAAGAAAACAAACAGAAAAACATAGATGAAGACATTCATGTACTCAACACATCGTCTAATAAAAGGAATAAGAAAAACTCCTACAAGAAAGGATCTTTTAAAATAAAGAGAAATTCCAATGGAAAGGGATCTTCTAAGAAGAAAGACATATCTCAAGTGCAATGCTTTAGATGTTATCAATATGGGCACTATGCAATGAAGTGCCCTGACAGATCAAAACAAGCAGCATCATTTGCTAAAGTAGGAAACCCAAATTCAGACCATGATTCTGAGAAATTTGTATTTTATTCAGCCTTATCAAGTAAAGTATCTAACAACATCAACAATTGGGTGATTGATAGTGGTTCTTCAAGGCACATCACAGGGTTTAGAGAACACTTAGACACTATGACTGAAAAGTTTGATGAAGTAACAATTGGAGATGATTCTACACATCAAGTAAAAGGGGTTGGAACTTGTTCCATCACATTGAAATCTGGTCTCTCCTTTCAACTCACTGGAGTCTTATTTGTACCTGGAATCAAGAGGAATCTAATATCCATCTCTGCCCTTGAAGACAATGGATATAGGGTTACATTTATGGATGGAAAAGTTCTAGCATGGCGTAAAAACTCAACTATCAAGAAAGCCCTAACCATAGGTGTAAGACAAGGGTGCCTTTACAAACTTTGCACTGAAGTTAAACAAGCCCTTACCCTTGACACTTTTGAGTCAAATGAGATTTGGCATAGAAGATTAGGACACCTTCATTTCCGTGCCCTACCTTCTATGGAAAAACTTGTAACAGACTTACCTAAGTTAAAACCATCTCACGAAGGAACTTGTAAAGGTTGTGCTTTAGGAAAGAATACAAAGGGATCCTTTCCCATTAGTTTGAGCAAAACCCTAAATGTGTTAGATCTGGTTCACTCTGACTTATGTGGACCCATGTCTGTACCTTCTAAAGTAGGATTTCTATACTATGTCATATTTATAGATGACTTCTCTAGGAAAACCTGGATCTATTTCCTTAAAAGGTTCAAAGAGTTCAAAGCACTTACAGAAAACTTCTCCGAGAAGAAAATAAAAACCTTAAGGACAGACAATGGGAAAGAATACACCTCTGAAATTTTTAAGGAATTCTGCATGAGTGTTGGAATTAAGAGGGAGTTCACAGTGGCTTACAACCCTCAACAAAATGGGGTTGTTGAAAGAAAAAATAGAACCATTGTAGAAGCTGCCAAAGCAATGTTGCTTGACCAAAACATTGAAACCTCTTTTTGGGCAAAAGCCTCTAGGACTGCTGTCTACATCCAAAATAGATGTCCTCATTCTCATCTTGACAACAAAACTCCTAAAGAAGCCTTCACTGGCATAAAACCTAACATTAGT
>VDFB02033831.1:6036-20826 GCA_007258455.2 Sequoia sempervirens | reverse complement strand
AGGTAATGTTATATGGTAGGTTGTAGCCACTATGTGACATATCTAGATATGTAGGACATGACACCAAGCTCAGGGAAGGTCATTTTTATTATGGGGTTACCAAACCAATCTCTTCGTCAAAGGGAGGGTCATCTTACTAGTTAGGTAGATTTGTGAGGGACTTCGTTAAGTCCATGGTTGGTGAAAAAACACTTGAGTGATGCTTCTCCTCATCAGTTGGCGACCAAGATTTGGAAGGGAGACTACCTAGACCATTCATATACCTAGTACAAGTAACTCATTGAAGTGATGTAAGTATTTATGTATCCATTTCTATGGAAAGTTGTAAAAGTGAGAGGTTATCATGAGATTATGTTATATGAAATCATTACTTTGAAAAGTTGTAATACTTTGTTATAATGCAATGGGAAAGTTTGAAATAAATTTTATTTTAAAAAGTTTGGAAAGATGTTTATTTCAAATGTGTGTTATATTATTTATGAAAAGGAAAATTTTTATTGCTAAGTGTTGGAATTCATAGTTTATTTATAATAAATTTATTGGGTAGAAAAATGGGCATGTTACAAGTAGGGAGGTTGTATGCTCCTCAAGAGGAAAAGTGGGTTCAAAGAACATGGGTGTGCTCTTGAAAGAATGAAGGGATAAATGATAGAAGGTGTGAAGATAGACAAATTGGAATAAGGATGAGAGTGATGGAGGAATGAGAAATGGAGTAAGATAGTCAATTTGTATTGGTGAGAGCAACATTTATTTTACATTTTACTTGACATTATGCACCAAGGTATAAGGAATAGGTTGATAATGTGCCAAGTGCGTAGACGATTGACCCAAATTAAAAGGTGACATGAAAGCATATTCCTTATGACACAATGATATGAAAAATCATGATGTCACTATGAAAATAGGCTGCAAGGACCATAAAGATGCAAGCAAGCAATAATACACACAAACATACACAATGATGCAATGATAAACATGATGTTGATCCTAGTCAAGTTGAAAATTGATTGATTGATTGATGATGATGATGATGGTAGCATTGTTAATGATATGAATAATACAATAATTGTTAATGATAAGAAGAAGAAAAGGATTGGGAATGATATATCTTTATGACAATAATGAGATTATATTGGATCAAATTTCCTTGCAAGGATATGGAAAAAATTAATAGATTATGTGCTATATTACATAGTTGGATTGTTCTAATTAGGATTGTTTGCATTTTGATAGACTATTTTTGGGAGATTTGGATTACTTGTGGGGTTTAGGGGATCATATAGGGTTTATGGAAAATATTAGAGTGTTCTTAGAAAGGTTGGAAAGTCATTTAGGATAGGTAGATGTAATTGGAGTGAATTTAGCAGATCAAGAGGTTGTTTAGGATAGGATATTGGATTAGAGGTTATTTAAGGAGAATGGGAAGTAATTTAAAATTTGGGTAGGACTAGAGGTCATTTAGGATAAGTGAATGGATTTGAAGATCATTTAAGGAGATTGGAGGGTCATTTATGATAGAGGGATGGATTTGAAGGTCATTTACAAATATTGGAAGGTAATTTAAGATGGATGGATAGATTTGAAGGTTTTTAAAGGAGATTAGAGGATAATTTAGGATAGAGGATGAATTTGAAGGTCATTTAGAATGTGGTAGGATGGGATAGGATGAAGACGTATATGAATATAGGGCAGGGGATAGGTAGATATGATGAGGTGGATAGGTAGATGGGGAGATGGGATGAAATAAGGAGTATGAATAATATTGAAAAAAAATAGAGTGAAAGTGAAGGTAGGATTTACACATGATACCTATTTGTCAGGTTTTGATCATGATACTTGCCTAGGGCGCCGCAAGGATTGGTTTTCACCATTGAATAAATTATTTCTTTTTTTTTTCTTTTTCTTTTTTATTAAATTAATTTTATTTATTTTTGGGATGGGATGGATGAAGTTTAGATAAGGGTGGAGGATGAGGATTTGGATAGAAGATAGGCAAATTTGGAAGATAAGGAGATTAAGAATGGAATAATTTTTTTATTTCTATGAATAGTATCCCTTGTTGAATAACTGCTACTATGGACCATGGCAAATGTTGTTGCACACAACATGATGGGTGTTGAAGCTCTAGAGTAGAAGTGGGTTATATATTAAATGGATTTAGATAGTGGAGTTGGGATGTAAGGACCAAAAATACATTTACCAGATGATGGAGGACATGCAATAATGAATTTTTTGATATAGGGACCCAAAATAGATTTAGAAGATGGGGGATAGGGATTGGTGGAAAGGGCGTGCTTAGGATTGGATTACAACCATATTGAGCATGATATTTATAGCTAAGGATAAATAATGATGAATTTTATTTTATTTGAATGGGTTATATAATGCATTGCTCATGAAGGCCTAAATGTTTTCCTTGATAATGCATGTTTTGAAATTTTTTATTGCCAATGGGATACTTTTGTTTAAAAAAAAAAGACACAAATTCATTTTGATTGGAATAGGAGGTGGTAGGGATGATAGTTTATTTGAGGAGACCAAATAAAAATATTATGGAGGAACCAAGTTGATGGGTGTATGGTTAATGTATGGGTGAGATAGGGATTTTAGGATCTTGAGTGGGGATGGGATTATGAGAGGGATTAGTAGGGATGTTTAAATTATGAGATGGTAAGGGATAATGAGAGGGATTAAAGGAGATGTTTTAATTGTGAGATGGTAGGGGATTATGAGGGATATTTTGATCTTGATTTAGAAGAGGACATATGTAGGCATGCTTTAGAACAATTTCTTGAAATAGGTGGAATTTCTTGGATGAACTAAGGGAAGAGTAGAGTTTTGGGTTAGTGATTATTTCATGGAGGGATTATATGAGTAGTGAAAAATGATGGGAGAAGGATTTTTTATTTTTATGGATGCCGATTTAATGAATTTGAGGTATTTAGAGTATTTAAGATTAATGACCACATGTTTAATCATGCATGTGGATGACATGGGATTAGCGATGCGGCAAGATGGCATAGCTTTGTTTATAAATGGTGGATTGATATCCTTTGTAAATATTCCTTGGAGGAAATTATCAAAGAATTGGGATGGTTTGGACTACAAAGGTTTGGGGATGAAGGAATAAAATATGAGGTGCATGGATTAGGATTGGATTTTGATTGAATAGGGATAAGAAGCAAAGGTGGGGTTTTAGGATATGGATGGAGGATTAGTTTCCCTCATCATTAGTATGGGAAGGATGGGTCAGAGAAGATAGATTGGGATTAGAGGAAGAGGGAAGCTTAACTCAAAGTTTTAGAAGGTATCTAATCATGGAATATTTATCTTGGTTGAAGAGATAGTCTAGGATGTCTTTTTCATTTGTCAAGGATCCTATGCTAGTGGGCTTATGGTTTTAAGGGATGAAGGATGGGGTATGAGGGATTTTATAAGATTGATTAAATAAATTTTATCTAAAGGTAAGGATTTTTATTGTTCCACAAGGTTCTCATTATCATCATAGGGATTAGGATGAAATATGGGGTGAAAATGGAAGAGATTAATATAAAGTGGAAGTTTGATTATAATAAATGGGATGGGATTGGATGGATGAAGGATCTTAAGATTCTTTTTTGATATCAAAATATAAGAATTGATTTATCAAAGCTAATATTTTGATTAATTAAGCTCATATTTAGGATAGGTTGGAATTTGGGATTGGAAATTTTGATTGGCTAAAAGGGCTGAGGATCAAGGATGGAGATTAGATTTGAGTGTGAATGCATTAGAGGAAACGTTGAATGGATTGATATTTTATGAGGGAAAATATTAGGATAGACTATTTTGATGAGGGATTAGATTTGGAGTGATATGGATAAAGGTGGATTAAAAAATTGATGAAGAATAAGAGGGTATGGATGAACAAAGGGGATAAAATGGTAAGACCTTAGGATGATTCAATTTTATTTAATTAGACTTTAATTAGGATAGGATAATTTCCAAAGTGAGGATTAGATTTGATTTGATTTTTGGATTTGATATTATTGTGATAAGGTCTTGAGATTGGTTGGGATTTAGATTTAAAATGGATGAAGATGAGTTAGATTAAGGATTGAGATGAAAAATTGTGGTAGATTAGAGGAAGTGGATAGAGTTGGTTTAGATATAATAATTTGGATGAGAAGGATTGAGATTAAGGGACATAGGCTTATATTATGAATTAAAGGAAGGTTGATTATAATTAGAGGAAATGGAGGTTGATGGGGATTTGGGGTGATAGATTTAGATGAAGGATTAGGATGAGAAACAATGACTAATATTTGGATGAGGGGATGAAAGTCGATTTAAGAAGGTTGGTTCTTTTATTACATGGATTAGAATAAATAATATACATACTGATTAGAAGTAGAGGCTTATGATGAAGGCTGATTTAGGATATAATGAAAGTTAATTAACATTATGATGAGGTTTGATTAAAACTGGGTGAGAAGATTGAGGTGTATGATTGGTTTAATTTGGATGAGGCTTGATTTAATTTAAGTATGTTGGGATTAAGGGAAGGATTGAGGGAATAGATTGTGATTAGAAGGGGATAAAATTGATTAGGATTTTACACTTATATGATTCCATTAATAGTGTCCCACTTTTGGGCCAAAGTGGACATTGAAATCAATATTTAAACCAAATTTCTAACACCTATAGCAACTAAACCATTAGGAATTTGAAGATGATATTTGCTAGTGACTTTTAATATTTCTTCTATAGTTTATAAAAATATAGAAATAATTTGAGTTTTTTTACATAACTTTTAATAGCTAATTTTTTATAGTTAACAATATTTTTAAAAAGTGACATTACTTCTGTAAAGCATAACTTTATTTGTAGAAAGGGTAGACTTATAAATTGTTAAACATATATTTTTAGTACCAAAATCTAGTGTGCAAATACTTTTTATTATTTTTTGTTGTATAATTTTCTTATAACATTTTGAAGTGAGATTAACTATAATTTAGATATAGGTTACTTCTATAATGCATATTTTTTTTGTATACATTTAAATTAACTTAATTTTTGTTGAAATAAGAACATAAATATCTAGTGCCCATATATTTTTCAAATATATATTACACTTTATGGAATATAGACCTTGATGATTGTTGAAAAACCTATGTTCACTAGAAAATAGAAAATAAACATAATAATCAAATTAAATATATTCAAATTATACTCATTAGAAAGATTATTATGAGTGCTATAATATTGAAAATTATCTTGTCCAATTTATTCCATTTGAAGGTCTAATAAGAGATTTGAATCTAAAATCTCTAAGGAAAAATTGAGGCTTAAGGTGAAAAGGTAATTTCTAGGACCTTTATTTGTAGGTATTCAAGGACCTTAGAATGAAGGTATGACCTTCCCATGAAAAAATTAAGGGAAATTCCTATGTTTGAAGGTATACACCTTTAAATGAAGGTCCATGTTCATTCAAAGGTGATTATTGCCTCACCTTCGAACAAAAGTGTTTTCAGCTTTTTTCCCTCATCCGAATTAAAAAAATAGCGTCCCAAATTTTGAACTCACTATTGTGAATTTTACCATAATATGATTGGAAGGATTAAGATTAATAGATGAAATTATAAGGATTAGAGGATGATGATTAATAATTATGGATTAGGGAATAGATTAAGATGATTAGACGATTTGGATTAGATTAGGTATGAAGGTTGAGATGATAGGTTGGATGTTTTGATGGATGATGATAAAGATTATGATTAGGGATTATGATTAAGATGATGGATTTTAGGATTATGAAAGATTTGGGGTTGGAATTTAATTTTGGATGGAGTTGGAAGAAGGGAAGGTTTGATTTTGGGATGGAGATAGGATTTGAATTTGGATGGAGTTGGAGGAAAGTAATTTACTTTTTACTTGAAAAGGGAAAATTGAAAACACACCAAGAAAAAAAATTGGATTAAGGGGGAAATATTGCATGTATTTTGACAAGAAAAAAACCCAAGCATAAGAACAACCTATCTTTAAATGGGTATTGCCAATTTTTTTGGGTCCATAAATATATTATCTATTAGTTGGTGGATAGCTAGGGAATGCAAAGTCATGGACCTACGATGGAATCCTTATCTTGAAGGAAAAATAATTTCCAAAAGTAAGCTCTATCATCCTAACTTGAAATCATAATATGAGTACTTTCTTGGGCCTAATCAATATTCAATGCACCACAAAAAGAGATAGTTGAAAGGTCTTAGGCTAGGATGAACAAGAATAATATGGGTGTCCTCCATAAACCTCAAGGGTATGTGAGGCCCAAATCCATGGAATGAAAATAAAATATGTCAAATAATTTGGTGGATAGGGTAACACATTCTCCTCCTTCACTTCCCCAAGGTATAAAGTTTTTGGGGGCTTAGCCTGGATGATAAATTTCACTTCTAATGGGCATGTCTTTTGATTCACCTCTAAATTTGTGTATGCATTAGAAAATGAGGGTTGGGTTCATCCCCTAAGGTGATCAGGTCCTTAAGAAATCCCCTTAGAAAAGGAAGAACAACATAAGTAAGTTTGTTCACCCAATATTGCATGAAGCCAAGGAGGCATACACACTTAGGTTCTTAGGAAAAAAAGAAAAAAAAAAAGAGAGAAAGGTGATATTTGATAAGTTTGGTCACCCAAGATTGCATGAAGCGTCAAGGAAGATCATACATACTTGGGTTCTTTAGGAAAGAAAGAAAAAAGAAAGAGAGAATGGTGGTATTTTGATCTTCAAGTTTACCTAGTGGTAAGAGATGAGAGCATACACACTAATCTACTCAAAGAAACATCAAACACTTGATCATTAACCTTAAAAGATACATGTGCAACTAAAACTAATAAAAACAATGAATCTAGGATAAACAAGCCTACAAACAAAAAAGCATTAGCAGTTTCTTAGGTAAGTATTTGACCAACATTTTATCTCAAAATAAAAGTTTAACCCTTAAAATGAAGATGAACCAAAAATTTAAAACCCAAAATAAATGATTACAAAATATTACCTTTTTATTTGATAAATTTACCTCTAAAAATGGTACTTCAAATTGCATAGATGACCTTAGACAAAAGTGCCATATTAGCAAGCATGGGTGAATTTTTGTGATATAGGCACCACTTTGGAATGAATATGTACCTTTGAAATAGGTTCCACTTTAGAACAAAGATTCTATTTCAATGTAGAGGCAACCCTTTGTTAGCACAAGTGACTTTCCTTTAGTAGAGGTG
Source organism: Sequoia sempervirens (assembly GCA_007258455.2). Classification (NCBI taxonomy): domain Eukaryota; kingdom Viridiplantae; phylum Streptophyta; class Pinopsida; order Cupressales; family Cupressaceae; genus Sequoia; species Sequoia sempervirens. The sequence continues at coordinate 13,569 of VDFB02033831.1, read as the reverse complement.
AGATGAGAATCAAAGAGTGATCCAAGAGTCACAAAGGTAAAATATGAGACATAGAGGCAATATAGGAGCCACAAAAGTGGCATAGGAGTAACAAAGGTGATACATGAGTCATAGAGATGATATAGGGGAAGCAAATGAGAGATATGATTCAAAAAGGTGACACGAGAATCATATAGAAAAAATAGAAGTAGAGGTGAGTTTCTATGAATGAAAGCACTAAAAGATAGGTCAAAGGCACAAAATTAGAATCTATAACAATAAAATCACAAAAAATGAAAATGGATTAGATCCTGGGATGAGGGTCCCATTGAGCATGTCAAAAAGTATATGATAGATAATAGGGTGGAATGCAAAGACACAAATGCAATGGAATGAATCTTATACCTTGTTCTCCATCATATCTTTGATTGAGCCAAAAGAGAATAAATGTGCACCCAATAATCTTGTTAATCCTTCAATGACCTCCAAGGGTATTCTTTATGTGCTCTTTGTGTTGATGTGTTGGTGGTGGAATGTGGATGCTTCTTAAACCTACAACATAAATTTACAATGGAGAGTGTTACTCATTTTGGATTGGAGAGGGTTGTATTTATAGATGTTACAAATGGAGAATGGATACTTGAGGTTTTATTTAGAGAGAAATGGTGGAGGATTCATGAGAAGTTAGGGTTGACAAGAGATTGCCAAGTGGCATCATTAGGTGCCTGAAAACCATCATACTAATCAAATGGATGCTCAAGATTTTATTGTATCTTTTTATAATAATTGGGATGAAGGTTATGATTAATTAACTTAATCACACTTATGTATGTGCAAGGTATTAGAATAGTTAATCAATTGTTTTAACTAGCTAACTAAATTTGAGGTGAAAATGGTGAATTAAATAAATGATAGGACTATAAGGTTAAATATTTAATTAAATAAACTTAACTTTATTAAATTAAAGATGAATGATAGGATAAAAAATGAATGAATGAATGAATTCATTTGTCTTATAAAAACAAATGAATTAACTAAATAAATTATGTATTCAATTAATGCTTGAGATAAGATAAAGTTTGGTGTGGTTAGGTGTGGATAATTTTAGGCTTATACAAAACCATCTTACTAATCAAACATGAAATATAAAAACATACACAATATAAAATAAGAACACTTAAATAAACATAAAATGGTTCAAATATAACACACAACAATTTGTATCTCACATAATCAAGAGTACAAGGAAAACCAAACTTGAAGTAGGAAGAACAAGAAAAACATAAGAGAGGAGTCAAGAATATAGAACAGGATAATAATCAGGAATATAGAACAAGATCAGGCACAATGGTACTTTGGATAATGTTAAGATACATTTCCCAAATATAAGAGTGATGGAAAATTATGTCATGGAAGCATGCTACCACTTTGAGTAGTATTGGAATCCATTATGATGCAATGGGGGAGGTCTTGTAAACACACTAAACATAATTCCAACCTACAACAACAATGGTCAAGTCACAATCTGATAAAAAAATCATCATATATCATCAAATCAACTCTTTCCCTAGTAGCACTGGGAAACCTCTCAATCGGGTACAACTTCACTATCTCATCCTTTCAAACCAATACTTGACCAATTTCAAGGACCCATTTTGAAGTTCAAAAACATATCAACAATTCTCCAATGACTCCTTTGTAACAACTCACTCAAAACAAGGTTTTTACGCCTTTTAGGGCTCAAATTAGCCCTCTTTTACAAAGAGATTTATCTCTAAACTTTTGTAAACTCTCTAAAACCTTGGTGCAGCAATTCCCACATGTCAAAAACCAAGAATCCACAATTATTTCTTAGAATTTCACTCAACCAAGTTCCAAACTCATAAAACCTCCTTATTCTCCTACAACCTAGGGTTTTATTGTAAAACACCTTCCAACACTCAACACTCAAAAAAACTCATCAACACTTCAAACAGGCCTAATAACCTCTACACATGCTTAATCCAACATAAAATTATGCTACCCAACCCAAAAAATTACTTTGACTCATCAAAACCACTCTTTTCACATAGAAAGCTCAAATTCTCCTCATAGGGCTTCACACCTAATACCATTCTAGACCTCCCCTTCTCTCACTCGCCATTCTCACACCTTCCCCTAATAAATTATACCCATTCCACCAAGAAACAGTTCAGACAGAAAGGTGGAATGGGTTCAAAACATGTTTAAAACTACAAACCCTCAAATACCCTATTTTCTGTCTGGTTTGAGAAAACCTTCAATAAAATGCACTAAACTTGATGAGGAACCTTTAAAATAAATTCAAATGAGAGATAGAAAAATATACAATGCTATTCCAAAACAAAATGAATCAAGGAAATGTTGTACGGGTCGTACAAGACTATGCAAGAAGGGAAAAAACAGAAAAATCTGGGAAAACAATGCTTTTTCAATTGTTTATTGTTCCAAAACTTCAAAAATCAAACATACATCGAGGATTTCCTCCCTTATATGCTTTTTACCATTCAATCCAACCATTATAACTTCTACCAACTACTTTTTGAAGGCTTATGAATGTTGGTCTTCCAACTCAACCTTTTTACAATTTTACAATTTTGCATTTTCCCTATAAAAGCAGTTTTTCAAGCTTTTGCATTTTTTTTTAAAACTAAAACTCCTAAGCACCTATGAACCATCAATTATAACCTATTACATTAGAAATCAGTCTTATTTTCCTTATTTTAGACAACTCTTAAAACTCCTAAAGCCTACACCTTATCTTCATGGATTGACAAAACTTTGTTCAATGGTGCCCCTGCACCATACACCCCAATTTGAAAACTTTTCAAGTCTCTTGGAAAGATGCTTGTAACTTGCTCACTTTTGTGTTCTTCATGCTTCAATCCTCTTTGTCTTCTTTCTTGCTTTGATTCTTCATTTTCTTTAACATTCTTGCAACCACCAACACTTGTACTCTGCTCCAACTGTTTATTATAAACTGTGGGGTGTCTTTCATTTCTTCCAACTTCAAATATTGTCATTTCACCTTTCTTTTCATGCATTACGCCTTTCTTCAATGTCACCACTTTACCTTGTTTCATCTCGCCAATGTTCTTTCCAGGCTTGTTCACCACCCACTACCCTTTTTACTTTCCACAGGTCCTTGTCATACTTTCCACTATCTTTTCCACTATACCATCACATTTAATGGTCTTTGTCAGACCTGTACCTTCCTCTTCTACCATCAAATAAGTATCACAAACCTTTATCTTCTTGTGCTCTATCTTTTCAACCTCATATACTTTTGTACCAACAACCTTATTATTCTCTACCATGTTAACATCACAATTCACTGTCCTTTCACTATCATAAACCACTGTCTTCTCTTTTTCTTGTATTATCCAATACCATCAATCAACATCATAATGTCTTTTTAACTATCTTTTCACTTTCTTTGTTCTTTGTTATAGGGCACTTGACTGTCCCCACCATGATACAAGCACTCTTTACCTGCCTTTCCAAAGGCTCCTCAATCTTACCCTGCACTTTACCAGTCTGAAACTCATTACCTTCAACCTTTTTCTTCCACACAAAAGAATTTTTTCTCACAACTGAATGCAAATCACTTTCTCTTCTTGCATCTACTGTCCTATCTCTGCCAAGCATTGTATTTGCTGCTATACTCTCATACTCTTTTCTTCCAAGCACAATAATCTCTCCTTGTTCTTTTATCTCCTCAACCAATGGGGTTAACATAAACTCTTTTCCATCCTTTTCAATTATGTAAGTATTTTGTCTTCCATTATACAAGGCTGACCTATCGAACTACCAAGGCCTTCCTAACAACATATGACAACAATTCATGGGTAGTATATCACAAAAAACATCTCTATACTATCCAATCTGAAAATAAACTCTTGCTTGTTCACTCACCACCAAAGATTGACTATCACTAACTCATGACACCCTATATGGCCTTTCTCTAGGTACTTTTTGTAAATGTAATTTTTGCCACCATCTCACTAGACAAAATGTTATCAGTGCAACCTTGATCAACAATCACTTTGCATACCTTGTTCTTACATCTACAGGCTTTCCTAAACAATACTCTTCTTTGAAGCAACTCTTCCTCCTTGGTGGTCTTCAAAACTTGTTTCTTCATCATCAGCATCTCACCAACTTCAGGAACAACACGAAGTGTGTTGGAGTTTGAACTTTCAGCTTCATCTTCATGAACTATTTGTGCTCTTCTATCAGGTTTTCTTTCTCCTCCACTTGAAGTTGAACCAAACTTCTTAGGGCACTTCCAAGCAGGATGACTGTATTCTTGGAAATGATAACATCTACCAGCAAAAGTGTTAGAATTTCTTCCACCTCCAAACCTGCCCCTTGTACATCTATATCCACCTCTAAAATCTGCAACTTGTTCATCTCTCTTGTTTGGTTCTTCTTGATTTTTAGTTGCTTGTATTGGAGTAGAAAAAGATTCTCTTCCTCTCATGGTGCTGCCTCTTCCTCTTATAGTTTTCTCTTGTCTTCTCTTCACTTTATCTTCAGCCTTCAATGCCATTTGATAACATTCCTCCATGCTCCTAGGATTTTTCAAAGCCAACTCATCATGTATGTTCATTCTCAAACCACCCAAGTACCTAGCTATCTTCTCATCTTCATTTTCAGTATGGTTAGATCTCATACACAATTTATAAAATTCTTTAGTGTATGCCTTTACATCCATTTCCCTTTGCCTTAAATTTTGCAATCTCCTAAACATTTGAATTGAATAATCTGAAGGGAGAAACTTACCTTTTAACTTTGCCACCATCTTGTCCCATGCCACAATATTAGACTTACCTTGTTTTATTCTTTCTGATTGTAGATAATCCCACCATACAAGTGCATGACCCTTAAGCTTTGTTTTTGTAATCTTGACTCTCTATTCCTCTGGAATGTCCTCACACTCAAAATAATTGCCCAAAGATGATATCCAATCTAACAATTCCTCTTCATTCAAATTTCCACTAAACTTTTGCACATCAATTTTTACCTGTACTTGTCACCTTTAACTTCCTTCAACAACTTGGCCATTCTCCGATCTTCTGGATCAAGCTCTTCTTCAACATCTTCAAACTCTTCATCATCTTCTTCCTTTGATTCACTGCTTTCGACTGATTCTCTTCTCTTATTAGTCTCTAAGGCTTCCAATCTCTCTTTCAGTTCTCTAATCTCTCTTATGTACTGACTCTTCAATTCATTCATCTCCTTTGTTGTATTCTTTCCTTTTGAGGTACTTCCATAATCTTGCCTCTTCCAATTCTTTTTCACAATCCATAACTTTTATCTATAAGAGACTTGTATTTTGTTCATGCTAATTTTTTGATGCATTGAGGTTCCGAACACACTTAAACACTATTCCTAATCTCAGAATAATACGACATTACACTTGATCAAAAACTCATCATATCATCAAGTCAACTCTTTCCCTTGTAGCATAGGGAAACCACTCAATTGGGTATACTTGCACTATCACCTCCTTTCAAACCAAGAATAGTCCTATTTCAGGGACCCATTATGGAGCTTAACAACATATCAATAAGTCACCTATGGTTGTTTTGTAACAACTTGCTCAAAACAGGGATTTTATGCCTTTTAGGGCTCAAATTAGCCCTCTTTTACAAAGAGACTTATCTCTAAACTTTTGCAAACTCTCTGAAACCTTGGGGCAGAAATTTCCACATGTCAAATCTCAAGAATCCATATTTTGTTTCCAGAAAACCATTCATCCAAGTGCCCAACCACTAAACCCTCTTTATTCTCCTACAACCTAGGGTTTTATTGAAAAACACCCTTCCAACACTCAAAAAAACTCATCAACACTTCAAACAGGCCTAATAACCTCTACACAAAGGCCCAACTACTTCAAACCCTCTTTGCCTCCTACAACCTAGGGTTTTATTGAAAAACACCCTTCCAACACTCAAAAAAACTCATCAACACTTCAAACAGGCCTAATAACCTCTACACATGCTTAATCCAACATAAAATTATGCTGCCCAACCCAAAAACTTACTTTGACTCATCAAAACCACTCTTTTCACATAGAAAACTCAAATTCTCCTCATAGGGCTTCACACCCAACACCATTCTAGACCTCCCCTTCTCTCACTCACCATTCTCACACCTTCCCCTAATAAATTATACCCATTCCACCAAGAAACAGTTCAGACGGAAAGGTGGAATGGGTTCAAAACATGTTTAAAACTTCAAACCCTCAAATACCCTATTTTCTGGCTGGTTTGAAAAAACCTTCAATAAAATGCATTAAACTTGATGAGGAACCTTAGAAATGAATTTAGATGAGAGATAGAAAAGTATAAAATGCTATTCCAAAACAAAATGAATCAAGGAAATGTTGTACGGGCTGTACAAGACTGTGCAAGAAGGGAAAAAAATACAAAAATATGGGAAAACAATGCTTTTTCAATGGTTTATTGTTCCAAAACTTCAAAAATCAAACATACATTGATGCTTCTCTCCTAGCATAATTTTTCCCATTCAATCCAATCGCTCTAACTTACCAACTTTCTTTTGAAGGCTTATGACTGCTAGTCTTCCAACTTAGCCTTTTACAATTTTACACTTTGCATTTTCCTATAAAAGTACTAAACTTTCAGATTTTTTTGAAAGTAAAACCCTAAAGCACCTGAAACCATCAATTATAACCTATTACATTAGAAATCAGTCTTATTTTCCTTATTTTAGACAACTCTTAAAACTCCTAAAGCCTACACCTTATCTTCATGGATTGACACAACTTATTCAATGGTGCTCCTGCACCACATTCGTAAGAATAGGCTAATAATTTAGGGTCATAGATCTAATAACACATAGTGATGCAAGGAATATTTGTTAGAGTAATCATGTATTAGATAATAATTAATTAATATTTAATTGATTATTAGTCTAATTCATTTCATTCACTTAAGCTAAACCTAGGAGTGCTTTTTTATGTTAACTAGAGTGATCTATTATTAGATCAATTTGTCTCATCACATGCATTGTTGAAACTTGCCATGATCTAATCCATTTATCATTTTAGGCTCTTTATAAAGCACTCACCCACATCAGACATTATCTCTCAATCCTACTGAAGACTCTTGAGGTTAATAGTCGTAAGTTTTTCTTGTTGATGATATAGTAGATGATTGTTTGCATCTCTCTTGCATGGAAGGTATTTTTGTTTGTTGTTTAATCCTGCATCTTGTGTTTATTCAAAATTATAACATGTTATCAAAGCATGGATTTAGCGAACCCATTCTCAAATTTTGAAGGTTTTTCTTCAACTAGGGTTACTGCTTCAAATATGGAATCTTCATTGCTTTTTTTATAAATTTTAAAGTTGGATGATTTTTTGGTGCACTTTTACGTGAAAAGGAACCATTATGTTTAGGAGGTTGATTCGATGAATTTTGATTATAAATTTTTCTATATTTCCTGTCGAAAGCCTTTGAGATAATCGTTTTGGTCCTGTATGGACACATGTGCGATTTACAAAAT